>VYZM01002719.1:0-16024 GCA_013398915.1 Dromas ardeola
CATAACACTCCCTAACATACAGAACCAGTCCACCTCCCCTCTTTCCTTGCCTGTTCCCCTCTGAAGAGTTTGTAGCCATCTAATGCAGCACACTAGTCATGCAAGTCATCCCACCATGTTTCCATGATGGTGACTACATCATAGTTTTCCTGCTGCACAATGGCTTCCAGCTCCTCGTGTTTGTTGCCCATGCTGTGTGCATTAGCGTAGAAGCACTTCAGTTGGGCTACCGGTCCTGAAACCTTTTTGCTGGGAGAAGACCTAACCCCTACCTGTCCGTTCCCNTAACCCCTACCTGTCCGTTCCCAGGCACAGCCATAGTTTCTAACCTATCAGTGAGCCTCGCATCTCTGCTGCTGCATGTATCTCCATCCCCTGCCTTCACTGAGTCAGCAGACCAAGGGACCTCACTAGCACCTTGTCCCACAGACATTGGCTCACCACTGCCAGGGTCACCTCTAAGGAGCCTGGTTTCATCCCCTTCTCCCTTCAACGCTAGTTTAATGCCCACTCGATTTAATGCCCTGCCAATTCCTGTGCGAATATCCTTTTTCCCTCTTGAGACAGGTGTACCCCATCTTTCTCCAGCAGGCCTGTCATGGAAACTAACCCCTGATCAAAGAAAACAAAGTCCTGCCACTGACACGAGGCTCAGAGCCAGGTATTGATCTGCTGTCCCTTCCTGTTGCTTCCCTCATCCTGCAACTGGAACGGCAGAGGAGAACACTACTTGCACTCCTGACCCCTTAACCAGTTGTCCCAAGGCCCGGAAGTCTCTCTTGGTCCCCCTTGGGTTTCTTATTATCAGTTCATCTCTACCTGTCTGAAAAATTAGCAGTGGGTGAAGGGCATACCAGGGAGGGAAGTTTTCTTTTTATATCTTTAGCCTGGGCCCCAGGGAGGCAGCAGACTTCCCTGAGAAGTGGGTCTGGTCTGCATATTGGGGCTTCCACTCCCCTCAGGATGGAGTCACCTACGACAATGACCTGTCTTTTTTTCTTAACTGAAGACGTTTTGATGCGGGGTGTAGTTTGACTTAACCTTGGCGACACCTCCGTGGACACTGAATCATCTCCCTTGTCATGATTGGGTTCCCCTTGCAGCGCCTCAAACGTTTTTTTTAAGGGTACCTGGGAAGGTGGGGGAGTCACTGCTTCGCCGGGCAGGAATATGTTCCCATAGCCCCCTATCCTCTAAGTTACCATGTTTGGCCAGACAGGGAGAAGACAGGGAATCCTCTGTATCATGTGGCCTTTCTGCCTGTGAGGCCTGGTTCAGGGGAGGTAGGCTGTGACTCCAGCAGTCTGTTTCCCTCTCTCACTCCTTGATGATTCCCAATCTACTTACCTCCTCCTGGAGCTCCATCACTAGGCAGAGGAGTTCCTCTACCTGCGCACACCTCCCACAGGCGTGCTCACTGCTGCCATAAGGGTAGGGCACACCCTGCAGCCTGACACCTGGGTGGCAGCGTGCTCCCACCAGAGCTCCGACTGGGAAGCTGCCTCAGTCCTGCTGGATTCAGAGCCTGGGGAGGCCAAGGCTTTCCACTGGGTGGATACTGTGGCTCCCTGGTCAAGCTGGTACAGCCCTTCATAGTCAGCCATATGATTGGGAATCATTGCTCAGTTCTGCTCTGCACTTACAAATCCCAGCAGTCCCCAACTTCCTTTTGGAGTCTATTCGCTTTCATGTTTCACAAGCTATATGAGTGAGGTTTCACACGGACAAAGTATGTAGCCTGTCTTGTCTTAATCATTGAGATGATAGTTAGAATTAAGGTAATAATTATCTTACCATTTTTTCCTTATAAGTTATGTACAGTGAAACATCACATAAAACCAAAGAGCTTTTATGTATGTATTCATGTCAGGAAAGAGAAGACCCTATGAGCCAATAGTCCCACTCAGAACCAGCACAGCACAGAAAATAGATGAAAAAAATCAATATACGGACTATATTGTCTCTAAATAACTGATAGATACATATATCTATCATTATAGAAATATTATTGAAATACCTACATATGTGTGTAAATGCTATAGATTATTGGTTTGATTCTTTGCAAAGTCCAAATACAATTTTGAGAGGATTTTATAGAATAGGGCTAAATTTAAAGTGTTTTTATGTCAATAAAAGTATCTTTCATTTCCTTTCCATCCCCTTCCTGATAGCTTAGTCAAGACAATTTTTTTTTTCCCTGAGGACTAGCTTTCACTTGGGAAAGTAGTGCTATTTTACTTGGTATTAGCTAACTCATGGTAAGAGGAAGTCAGCTACAGAAGGCTAAATTCACACAATTTGTTTCTTCCACCATAATCTGTTTCACAAGCCAACATAAGAAACTTCAAGCATATAAAATACTAGGCACATTAAAGTATATAAAATGCTTAGGTGCTTAGGTGACTTCCCTGGTGTCATTAGGAATTCTAGAGACTAGACCTAACACATTGTCAGCTCTAGATAGCTCATTGTCACTCTCTGATGATTTTTGGGAAAGGTGAAGAAATTAACTAAGAAACAGTTTTCACTTAGATGCACAGAAACCGACACATTCTGTTTCTGTAAGAAATAGTGTACCATTTTGCTGGCTACTGGAAAACAATAAGCAGAGAAGCATATTTTTAAAAACTATGCAAAAGATAACTAATGAAACAAAGTGCTCTGGTTAATTCTTTATTTTCAACATCAAATACATTGATAAAAATCTTGCACCAATCAGGTAGCCTACCAGATTTTTCATTTAGACTTTTTTAGAACTTTTTTAGGTGCAAAACAAAGGAAAAAAAAAAAAAAACTCACCAAAACAAAGACGTCAATAATTTTATATGCATCGGTGAAAGAACAGAATACTTCAACAAATACATTATGGCAGCTGAGCCTATATCAAAGAAAGGACTTTCCATTGACAGACTACATAGTGCACACAAAAGCATTAGTTTTGTAGTATGTACAATAAGGTGATACATAAAGTGGCTTGTTAATGCAAGTCTCATGACCAGCAGTCTATCCCTTCATTTTACGATGGGCACTTTCTGAAGAAACAGACTTCTAATTATAGGCACACAGGAGTACAGAGCATACTAATTTGCAAGATGGCAGCATATACATTTTTTTAATTTGTTTGTTTGTTTGTTTCTTTAGGCACATTTGAATGCAAAAGGTTTTTTTTTTTTTTAGATTTTTTTTTTTTAACACAGTGCAAAACCAAATACCCTTATGGGCAACAACCACTTTGAAAACAACTTTTGGGATATAAGGCTATCTACATTTGAAGGATGAAAGGGAATTGTGAGTAGAAATGGTAGGACATTAATATTAGGGAAATTTAACTTAAGATTCTCAGATCAATTTGAGATTATGCTATAATCGCAGGTGACAGCAAAGACTGTTTTGTATTACAATACCATTGTTAACATGACTCTTCTTTTACATGTGTTGAATTTCTATCTGTAAAGTTATATTACAGTTGTAGATAGCATTGAAAATAGCCATCTCTTTGTTGAAAGTAAGAAATGCACTTCACGTAAATTCAGCTGAGAATACCTTATATACAAAATCCCATTAGCTTTAGGTTGGGCTGCATTCTAATTTTAAAGCAGGATATTATATACACAAGAGAGGCTTGCTGTGTTCCTGTCAAAGGCTGTGATAAGACTAAGGCCCTAGTGAGGCAGAATTTTTACTTTGCTGGTAGTTTGTTTCATTTTAAACATTTGGCACAACTCTTAGGGAATCAGTCAGCATCAATTAGAATGGATGGAGGCTCTAACACAAACCCTGGCTTGGACGAAGGGAGTCGTTTGGGCTTTCTTTTGTTTTCTTTTTTTACAATTTAAAAGCGGTAAATGTCAGGTACCAGTGACCTGCTGACAGTTCTTGCAATATCCTTGGGAGCTCGGTTCAGATATTTCTTTAATTATATTTTTAAATTATTAAACCTATCAGTGTACAGAAGGAGAAAAATCATCAGGAGATGTCACTGAAACATAATAGTAAATTTACCACAAACACACACCAAGAAACTCTCATTAAATTATTTTACTCCAGTATAAATCCTACTGCCCCAACTGGGAATTTTACCTGAGACAAAGTCTGCAACATCGAGACATGGCTCGAACCACTACAAACCAGAGTAGCTTTCACATACTGTTGGAAACTCAGACACCGCTAAGTGATGCACATCACCCTATCTCCTCTCCTGTCTCCCAAGCTTTTTGTAATAATTCGGTAACAACCACATTCTCAATCAAAGCAAGTTCATCTGATCTATTTCTGTTTGGCTTGTGCTGGCATTACGTTGCCTATGTTTCTAGAGGGGGTTTTTGGTTTTTTTATTTTTTTTTTTTTTTAAAAATCCACATATAAACATTATAAAATAATTCTTTCATTAGCTGTCCAGAGACATCACTATGAAGGTTTTGGTAAAAGCATAATTAGCTGCCTTGAATAGTTTTCTTTCCTTTTTTTTTTTTTTACATGCTATATATTTTCATTTAATATCCAGCACCAGGTATTCAGGTAGTACTGGTTTGTCAGCTGCAAATATAAAGTATATATGTATATATATATATACACACACATAAAATAGCATCCTGTGAAATAAAAATTACCAAATGTCAGGCACAATTGTTTGCATACATGAGAGCGTAATTCAGAATTACATAAGAAAAAGTTGCCATTTTTGTGTCATAGAACTTTGTTGAATCAATTGAATAGCTACATTCAGCTGTCTGATATGTGGACAATCATCTTTATAGGTAACTATGGGAAGGTTACTATATTCATTAAGGTGCTGCTTCAGTTAAAACCTCATGAACAAGTTAATGACACAGATCCTAAAACTGACCCAAGGTAAATGAATGTATTACTGGGAACCACTGTTTTTCTTTCTTGGGTGCCCTCCACCGTTGTCACCACAAACATGGGAGGACTGGTTGAATCTAAATTACTTCCTTGCAAGGGCTGAGCCTAGGAAAGCATTCATAATTAAGATCGTGAGCTGACTGATTACTCCTTATGTTCCAAGACATATTATGATCCCTTGCTCTCTGCTGCATACCACTTCAAATCACGCTTATCCAGCTTCACCGGGAAAATCTGTAGAGCGTAGTGGTACTTGACCTATGTAAGTACCATCAGAATCCGACCCTCTGTTGTGAATTGCTCTCCATGAACTACTTTTACCTTCTAGGCCAAATTTACACTTGAATCGATGTAATGAACTGTTCGGGGATGTAGGAAGGAAGGCATTCATTTAAAACAATTTGCCTTGCAGCTTATGAGCTTGATCTGTGTGTTCTGTCGTAGAGAACTGCAAGTTGCACGTACAGTATTTAAAGAGCAGCTCTAACGCACACTGGGCTACAAGTGAATGATGATGGTGTAAGCACATACATGTAACTACAGGGATTCCTGTGCTCCATTCAGATCTTAGCCTGCACTCACTTCAGGGCATTCATGATTTTTCTAACACATTTGAAAACCAGCTACTAAGCAAACAAACAAAAAAAAAAAGCGCATTTTCTTTCAAGGCATTTAGGAGCCCTCCAAAACCCCTTAGTACCAAATTGGCACACACACATACACACACGCACACTCTTACTGAATACACAAAGACAAATCCTTCAACACATTCAGAAAAAAATGACACTATAATATGCATCAATAAAAGGCCTATTAACTTACAGTGACTGCTTCACATGTTTAGGCTTGCACAGTTTTCGAGGAATCTTCTCAAATGTAGGTAGCATCTAGCTTCTAAACTGCGTGTATCCTCGGGTATGTACATGAAACTGTTATAGACATCATTATCTACATTCACTAAAGAATCAAATCCTTGACTCCAGGAGCACAAACTCGTCCTATTCCTTGCTGCCTTCACAATTGCTATGTAACTCGATCTCACTGCACACAGACTCTGCCTGTGTAACAGGGAGCGTGATTAGACATAGGCACTCCTGTACGGCATCAGTTGCCCTATCTCCTATATTTAGTTGCTACAGGATATTCCAATCAGCATAATCTAACATAAAGGTTTCAACTATAGCAGTAAAAGAAGCATCCCTGAACCCTCCTCTAGCAGTGTGCCCAGTTGCTGCGGAGCAGCCAACGCACATGCTATGAAACGTCCTTACTGGCAGGGTGGTCGCTTCCAACCAGCTATTGGAATAGTCCCTGGTCCGTGCTAACTCCCAAACTGCACCTGTAAACCAAAAGTGCAGATAGCACAGGCAAAGTTTATCATTAGACTAATAAAATATCCCTGGCATATGTAATAATCGCATTCCAGTACCCAGCAACGTTCCCTGACACGTTGAATTTTCTAGCATAGAGACAGTCAAACAGCAGCACCGACTCCTACTTTGAAACGCACATAGTATGGATTTCTTCAGTCTCTCTCCTTCATGTCTTGCTGAAACTCTTGATGTCAGTGGACCTTTTATCTATTTAGAGTTGGTCTGAAGAATCTGACTAACCCTTGTGCAAAACAGTTACACACATGCGTGGAGAAAGCCAGACTGATCTTCCTGGACATGCAGCCCCAGAGTCTTCACCTGGCTCATTGCCAGTTCTGGTGTCACAGGTGAGGCGGCTCTTAACAGTGATTTCTGAGCATGCCCCAGTGAGAGCCAAAGAAAGCCAAGGCGATGCACAGCCTCCTGCCCTGGCTGGGATGCCAGCTCTCCCATGCACGGCTTGGCCACACTCGTCTGAATGAGTGGACAGGACCATCCCACTCTGCTGGGCCAGTCTTGCACTGGCATCCTCCCCCCTTGGTTTGTAGCACAACAAAGCAAAGGACAAGGGGAGGATTTTTATAAACTAGTGCTGGATCACGTATGTGTGTGAAGACTTTGTTTTTTTTAAGACATGATGATTTTTGTAATCATCTGGTCTGATTTAAGAGCAATTATCTATGTTATCGCTGTTTGCTGTGTTGCCCTTGATTTACACACTGCCAAGCAACAGAACAATTCAGCTTCGCAGGATCAGACAAGATAGGATGCAATTGGGCTAGAGGATATGGTAAGGGGACCTAAAAGTTTGGTCAGTATGATCTTGAAAGGGAGTTGTCTGCTGATGTAAGCCAACAAGGTAAAACAGTATTATTCTCAGACAGGGGTTCCTTTCTACTGGAGGAAGAAGAGGGGCAGGAATCTACCTAAACTACCAAGGCAGCCACTAGCACTGCAGTTTCACTATGGCACACTAAGATGCCAATCAACTTTCCATTTACCCACCCAAAAAAGTAATCCAGAATCTCTACCAAACTGCTGCAAAGTTTCAAGCAAGTAAAGCACTAAGCAAGCACAGCATTTGGGGTGGATATCAACAACGGCTACCACTCATGAAGATACCAATATGCATGGGTGGTATGGTCTATTAATTTATAGTAAAATGAATGTTCGGTTTAGATTAGGATTTACCCAATTTACATGCAAAATTAAATAAAAACACTGCAAATTCCAAAGCAAACTAGCCTGACAATCCTTGCTGGCTCTCCATAGCAATGAAACGTCGTCCGTTTATGTTAAGCAATCAATTTAGGCAAGTGCTTGACAAACACTCAAATGGAAAATGCAGGTGACGGTTGTCATTGGAGTGTTTACACAGGTGGCACTATAGACAAAATGAAGCATGAGCTAGGTAGTACGCTGCTGGGTTTCTCATACCATTATATATGCTGACTTTTGTTTATATTGTATTCTGCATATTCTCCTCTTCTTTACTGTTTATATAAAAAGACTGCAAGGAATGAGATGAAGCTGATGCAGTTGTCAGCTGGCTCCGGTTTTCCTCTTCCGTCGGCCCAGCACTCCTGGCTGCCGGGGCATGCAGCCGGTGAGCGTCCAGCATCTCCAGCAAGAGATCATAGAGTGGAACTACGTTTTTACACTTCATATTGTACAGGTGCTCCATTCCTTTGTTGCTGTGGGTTGTAACAAAAAAACAGTTACTTTCCAAATATGTTACGGGGAAAAAAAAAAAGCTATCAGCTAATAATATTTGTTAGGTTCATATAAATTCCACCTTGTACAAAACAACTGACTGTACGCCCTTGCTACAGTTAGCAGAAGGCGGCACCTTCAAAGAACACTTCAGACTGCCCATGAACATGTTGCCTTCTAAAGGTGGCTCTTTCGCTCCCCTTTGCCTAAAAGGCAGCCTAGAGCACATGGACTCCTAATTTAGGCACTGTAACTAAGTGGATGGGATGAATCTTGGCTTTCCCATAATAAAACCCAAAATATCGTATTTTTTTCCTAGAAAATGACCTCAGCCAGTCAGTTAGCAAATGCTTGCCTGTAATAGTATCCATTCACAAAATTATGAAACTATGGAAACAATAATTAACTTCACTGTGCATCTGGAACTTCCTTAATTGTACAAATCCTTCTTAAGGAAAAAAGAAAAGAAAAAAGAAAAAAAGGATGATTAACATGAAGACAAAGAAACTTAAGAAAATTCACAAAAAGACACAAGTGAAAAAAAAACCCACATGCACACACCCCTCCACTTTTTCCTGAAGACCTGTATATCAGCCCAGGAGGTAAAAATCTGTATGATTCAGCTTTAGTAGCTATGATGTGCTGTGTACCCTAATTTTAATTTTGTTAACTGAAATAATGAAAATTAAAATCTGTGTAACAACATCTCTTGTTCCTTCATAGAAATAAAATCTATACTGTATCTTTCTATAGACTTGTTATGCTGTTAGCACTCCAGCCACTGAGCAGCTACCTTAAGAGTTAATTACGTTTGGGAGAAACATTGCTGCAAGTACTAACAGAGCACCTCAGACACCTCACCTCTAGTTAGCAGAGGACACAGTCCTCTAGATTTGGATTCAGTAGATCTGCATTTATCCTCACCCATTAAATACACATAATGGTCCTAATCTCTTCTCTAAAGTGGTTTGCAATCAAGCCACTTGTGAAAAGTGGCTACATAAAAGCTATAGTTTTATTAAATCTTATCTTATAGGAGACTAAAGTTTGTAGAACTAGGCTACTGCTACGTTAGTATTCTACTTGTTACTTTTCAAACAGAATACAAGATGCAATAACATTAAAAGTAGGTACTGCTTACAGCACTATCAAAACAGGAAGCAAAGGAAAAGAGAACTAGAAGAAACACATGGGGAAACCGTTTACTCCTTTCACACCATAATCCAACGTACTGTTTAGCGCTTATGTTTAATACATCTTTACGTAAAGTAGCCTTTTCTTTTTTTTTTTGGTAACAACTCTACATACAGTTTGCACTCCCACCTGTAAAATGCGTGTGTGCACTTGTGAAACCTCCCTTGCACGGGAGCCGTGCAGGAGGGCTGACTGCCTGCTTGCCCTCACCTCATGTGCCTGATGTGAGAGAGGATGAGGAGGAGCTGAGCCAGCCGTCTGTGTTGCTGCTGCAGAGAAAGACCCGACTTAGCCATCAAGTGTATCAGAGTGTCTGTGATTTTGTCCAGAACACGGTGAATATAGTCTCTCTCTTCCAGAGATTTCAAGGTGCTGGAAAGAAAAGTGTACACACCTGGAGCAGGAAGGAGAAAGAAAACAAACAAACCACAGACAAAAATTACTTCGATGGAGTCAGACTTGCCCAAGGTACGGCTCGTGGCTGGCCTCTTTGGCTTTGGTGTTAAACCACGGGAGCTGATCGTGTGTGAACCCTCCTGCTTGCCAGGCAGGCCTCTGGTTTGAATGACCCTGGAGCTTGGATTTGGTCACTGTAGGCAAAGCAGGAGGAGCAAGACGATGTCTCTTCCCTGCCTGGGTCCATCCAAGGTCTGGGCCAGGTGGCAGGTGACACCTACAGCCTGCAGCTAGACCTACCGGCGGGCTGCACTCTTCTCTCAGTCACTCAGCTCCAAAACCTTGAGGAGATGCTGTCACCCCTTGAGAGCTCTGCAATACTGACCAGTCCAGGCCTTCGGCAGTTTTTGTCATTTTCTCTGCTGTTTAATGTTTGATTTTTGGTGATTTGCTAGTCAGTCGAGAAAGGAATAATGTGTTATCACAAAACATGTAAACAAAATCAGGGTTTGTTTACACACACTAGCCTCAACAGAACCCTCCCAACCAAGTAAGGGCCTCGAAAGGTGTGCTCCTGCACTCGCAAACCTGACTCTCCTTTGAAAACCATGTCCAAAGCAACCTGTGTAAAGTTAGCCATCTTACCTTGCTTACTGCTGTAAGCGAGCAACCTGAAGATTTGGACCAGAAGAAAATTTTCCAGAGATCAAAAAACCTTCAAACCCCCCCCCTCCAACAGCCCCTCTATATCTCCTATAAAACATTCTAACCCAGGCATAAAAGCTTTCGCCAGTAGTAATTCCTGGGTGCATGAAGCACATCAGCTTTCTAAATGGGAAATTCTAAACTGTTTTGCACGTTTTTATCTTGAATTTGTTCTAGACGACAACACACAGCCAATGTGTATCAGGTCACAACAGCACTGTGCTGCCAAAAGGCAGCTGTTGCATTCAGCAACCGTTTTTTAATCTTCTGGATTAAGCCAATAACTCTAAACAGGTTGTATTACTATAATCCAGTCCTGAGGCAGCAAAAGCTTAAAATGTATGTACAGTAATACTATCTAACTGGCTTGATCATGGTGTGTTCGCTGCCCTGTGTCTATAACGTACTTGACAAATCCTGTGCTTTAGCCCTTCTGCATCAGCTCACAGAGACAAGAAGAAATTTGGATTTTGTCCTTGGAAAAAAATTGGATTCTGGAATTACTTTTCATTTTGCTTTTCTTTAAAGCTTCATATATAGCACAATATGCAATGCATATTGTGAATATGCAATATTAAGAAAAAGAGACACACATACACTAACACGCGCACATACACAGACATATATACTCTAGCTTGTTTGTACTGTTTGTAGCCTGGGGAGCTACACCATCGGATTTGAATATAAGACTATTTTGCCATGCATCTGAGCAGTCAGGGAAATTGAGATTTTTTTTTACCATCTTCTTGGCATACCTCACCTCCTCGCGTCATCTTGGTAGTTCAAGGGCCTGACACCTAGAACTACTGTAACCTGCAAGTAGGTCTTATGACTTTGGGTGTTCTGTACTAAAAAGAAATAGAAATTTGTGTTTGTGAATGTCAGTGTCTCTGAGAGACAGAGTGAGTGAGTGAGAGAGAGACTGCTTTAAAAAAACAAAAGGATAACTCAAACAAAGCACAACTTCTGAAAACCATCAGTCAGAGCTCTTAATTTTGGTAATGAATATTGCTTCAAATTTGATACAGCTAGATTGTACAATGGCCTCTTCTCACAAAGCTTTTTATGATTATTATTATTTTAATGAAATTAATTCATCAAAGAGAAACAGCTCTGGGGCTTCCCTCAGCTGAATGACTCTTAACCACCCTCACATATGCCTACTGACAATACCAGGCTTTATAGCTTAGCAGGTACCTGTAGGGGCAAGATTCTTAAAAATTACTGACAAAACACAGTCCATTAGAAGGAAACGTTAGTCTCATAAACCCATAGTGCCTCCAGAGCAGCTTCTTTCAGCCAGAGGATGCTATTGTGCCCTTGCAGCAATGTCCCTTAGTTTCATAACTTTGAAACCAGAAAAAGAAAAAAATCTGTTCGGCAGAATTGTTTCTCACCTAGGTCTAGTCCAGAAGCTATTAAAAAGTATATATCAAAAAAAAGCACTCCCCCAAAAATGTACAGACTTCAGGCAATTGCAAGTCAATAACTGCCAAGAAAAATGACATTCGTTTTTCCTTTCTGCCCCTCCAGTGATTGCTCCTGCCCCAGGCCAATGACCAGAAATTTCCCCAGAAGAAATGCCAGCTATTTATCACACACATACACACACGAGCATAGTTTGGAACAAGAGTGCAGAAAATTGTCTTAGCAAAGTGAAATTTAACAGTCTCAAGGGTCTTTCCAAGCTCTGAAGCTGAAGGTAAGCCTAAACTGAATAGCTACCAGGTTGTTTTCCAGCTCTTTCTGTAGGTCAGTATTGTAAAACATAATCGGAGCAAGAACAGAGAAAGCACCACTCTGTGAAGAAGTAAAGTCTATTGGTCCAAGCCCATGCGACACAGCACAAGGTCCTTTGGGGACTGCAGTGCTACCATGTCAGCTGTCGGCATATAGCGATATAATTTTGTATGTGTCACTACTATATACAGCGATATATTTTTTGCGTATTACTGTAGAGGAGAACGCCCTCTACATCTTTTCTGTCACAATAAACCCCAGTTTAAAATACCTTTACATTTAGCATGCAGGCTCACAAAGCAATACCCAAGGCTCTTCTTCCCCTTCCACCCTGCCCCACTGCTCTGGATCTGTAGCAAGTCAGGCTGAGCTATGAGCAAATTCAGCTCTGTACCATGCACTCGTGTAATCATCCAGCCCCCGAAATAAAGAAATAAGTAAAAAGCACAACTTAACAGGAGCTGGAAATTCAGGAGAAAAGAATAACAAACAGTCACATGTAACCGTGTATCAGGATCCATAAAATCAGCTACGTCTTTCCATCTCAATGGAATAACCAGCTAAGTAATTAGGCAAATCAGCTGCTAAGGCAGACGTGACCTACATCTTCAACTCCAAAACAAAAGCCTGTTGCTTTGCCACGTCGCAACACTCCTCTTTTCACACTCAAAAGTAAAACATCTGGCATCGTGTTGCCCTTTCATGTTTCTAATACTTATGTTCCAGTATGAAGAAACAGCCCTTTATTATTGAGCTGAATGTGTTTTTCAAAAATACAGTTTTGCTCTTTAGTCAAAAGACTTACTGCTGAAGCTTTAGAGGGGCACCTTCTGGTTTGTAATTTAGTTAGAGACAATGCTGTCCTTGTTGTTACGGACATGCTGTCTCCTTGATATCTCAGGAAAAATTTGGAAGTAGCATAAACGTATATTTTGCTTTATAAACAAAACCTTCCATCTTTTCCACATGCACAGAGCGCAAATAAAAAAAAAAAAAAAAAATCACTTGCATTTTGCCCAAGACCACATGGAAAAGGAGTGTAAAGATATTAAACAGCCTTGAGAGATGTTGCAAAAAAAAAAGAGAAAATAAATGTCCAACAAAAGCAATAAACAGCACTTCCTCATGTGAAGAGACTAACAGATGTCCAAGGATTTAATAAAGACATGTTTGTGTACACTCAGTGAATTAAATCCACACAAAGCTTTAGAATGCAAAAGCAGACTGCTTTTAAATATGAAATGTAGCATAATTATTCCGATTTGTTTAATTAGTCCACTTGATTAAGTCATTTTGAATCGCATGCATGTATAATACAGATAGCGTAAGGGCCAAAAATTCATTGTGGGTTTATCTGCTCTTTCTTTAGTAGAAGACTTGTGTATATTTACATGTACAATTACAGAAAAATAATCAGGTTAAAGGAGGCTCGGAGATCATCTAGTTTAGCCTCCTGCTCAAATAGCAGTAACTTCAGGGTTAGGTCAATCTGCCCAGAGCTTTGTCCAGCTGACTTTTGAGTATCTCCGACGACGGAGATCCTACCATCTTTCTGGCCAACTTGTTCCAGTACTTAACCTCTCACTAGGAAGGGTTTTTGTTGTGTTCTTCTGGTCAGGATCTGCCTTGCTGTGGTTTGTCCCCGTTGCAGCTTGTCCTTTCCTGTTGCACCTCTGAGAAGAGTCTGGCCATGGCTTCTCCGTACCCTGTTCATCAGCTATCTGAGAACTGCAGTTAGACCTCCCCTTAGCCTTCCCTTTTCCAGGATGAACAAACCCAGCTCTCTCAGCCTCTCCTTATACATCGCGTGCGCCGTGTACTTCAGAGCACATAATATTTCATGTGCGTCCAACACTTCACCTAAGGAGGTTGGCTGTATTCTGCAAAGAAAAGCATGTCCAGAAGACATTTTAGAGTACCTATGCCAAACAACACCTACACAACTACTACACAGACCCCAGATTATGCTACTTATCTCTGTAATGCAGTCTAGCCTCCTAATTTGGGCATCTAAAGGGCCTGACAGCCAGAAACTCATGTCCACATTCTCATCACCTAGTAGTTAACTCCTCAGACAGTTATAAAATTAGTTGATTATAGGAATGCAAAAACTGAAATGTAAATTTCATTACCTTTATGCATAAAGGCAATGACAGGCAATACAGACTTAATTCTGTGGCCATATATACATACATATTCAGTTTACAGCGTACTCAGATACGCTGCATAAGTGCAGTATGCCAGCCAGAGTAATACATGACGCTCTGCACAACCATGGTATAAACTGCTTCCACCATGAACCCATCGTACATCGTACGTACGTACGTACATCGTAACATCTCAACCCAAACCGTGCCCTCTGATCTATCACCGTCAAGAGACTTGCAAAAATGCCAGACTTCTCAGCAGCTATAAACTTTCATTTAATGTAAAAAAAAAAAAAAAACCACACCCAAAACCAGATCACACATCAGACCAACTCTGACCTTCTACCACACGAAACACCACTGATTCCTGCTGAATATGAACCTTGAAGAAATGAAGATGTGGTATCTCCTAGCCTCACTCAGTGCTCCCATCTCTCTTACGTGGAGAAGGAAATTTACCTCTGATTATCACTGACTTCACTTGCTGTATTTTTTCTTTTACAATGTTTCCTTAGGGGAACTCTTGAAACAAAAAAATCCCATTAACTACGCGAGATGTGCTTATGAAGGGTAGCGTGTGATATCTGGCAGAGCTTTGCCTAAATTTAATTTTCTGGATCAATATTAAATACAGCAGCGGGACAAAAACTCTCAACAGCATGGCTTGAAGTCTTCATGTTCAAGACATGAACATTTAATGTGTTTCATTCAAACTTCCATTTCTTTTTTTTTTCTAATTCTAACTCAATATTTCTATAAATGCATATTTTAGATTTATTTGAGAGAATAATTACATTTGAACATATTGCCTAAAAATCTGGAGGAGCATCACTTTTAAGGAAGAACACAACTCTAGGAAATATTCTGTTATAATTATCAGGACAATAAAAGGAAAATAAAATGTCAAACAGTAATTACAATTGTCACACCCTGGCATCCAAGATAAAAACAATAACCATCCATTCTTAATATGCCAGATGCTTGCCTCAGATGTCACTTTCTGGTAATTGGTGACAATCAACAACAAAACCTGAACCATATTAATATCTCATAGAACACAAATGAAATATTTTATATTCAATTGTATAAATATATAATTTTGCTGGAATTTTTTTTTTCTTTCAGTAGACCAGGTCCAAGTTTCCATAAAGAAAGAAGTGTCTGATCAGCAAAGCAAAGTCTGATGTGTTTAGAGTTAGCCTTTGGTGGGAATTACCTGAATTTTTATTTCATGCAACTTGGGCAAGTGATCTGTAACGCTACCTGATAAAAAGAACATAGAGCCCTCCACATGTGTTTTGTCTAAAGGCGGATACCATCTGTCAGATCAAATGCAACAGGAAAAGGGGAGAACAGGGAAGGGGTAAATACTCAGGGTTGGGAAACTCTGACATCTTTAGGCATTAGGTAACAGCAGAGAATTGAGTCTAAAACTTTGACTTTGGTGCCTGCATTATTAAGCTTAAGGAAGAGTTATTATTAAGGAAGAGTTATTATTATTAAGCTTAGGAAGAGTGGGTTAGATGAATGGACAGTAAGGTGGATAGAAAACTGGCTGCAAGACAGAGCTCAGAGGGTCGTGGTTAGGGGCACAGAGTCTAGTTGGAGATCAGTGACGAGTGGTGTTCCCCAGGGGTCAGTACTGGGCCCAGTCCTCTTCAATATATTCATCAACGACTTGGATGAGGGGATAGAGAGCACCCTCAGCAAGTTTGCTGATGACACAAAGCTGGGGGGGCGGCTGACACACCGGAAGGCTGTGCCACCATACAGAGAGACCTGGACAGGCTGGAGAGTTGGGCGGAGAGAAACCTTATGGAATTCAATAAGGGCAAGTGTAGGGTGCTGAACCTGGGGAGGAATAACCCCCTGCACCAGTACAGGTTGGGGGCC
>VYZM01002719.1:16406-61038 GCA_013398915.1 Dromas ardeola
GGGGTGACCTTATTAATGCTTACGAATACTTAAAGGATGGGTGTCAGGAGGATGGGGCCAGGCTCTTTTCAGTGGTGCCCGGCAACAGGACAAGAGGTAATGGTTACAAACTTGAGTATAGGAAGTTCCATCTCAACATGAGCAGGAACTTCTTTCCGGTGAGGGTGGCAGAGCACTGGAACAGGCTGCCCAGAGAGATGGTGGAGTCTCCATCTCTGGAGACATTCAAAACCCGCCTGGACGCGTTCCTGTGCAACCTGCTCTAAGGTGACCCTGCTCTGGCAGGGGGGTTGGACTAGATGATCTCCAGAGGCCCCTTCCAACCCTATGATTCTATGATTCTATGATTCTATTTTAGATAATTCAGATAATTTCCATGGGAACACTGTGGGCTCATGTCTGCATTTAAAAATAAATTATCTGGAGTTTTTTCTCATTTCAAACAGAAAAGGATCCTCTGGTGTGCAATAGAAATTTTCTGTCATGTGCCTCAACTTGAATTTGCTTATTTCAATCATCACATGCAGAATTCAAGTCAGCTAACCTTACATATTTATATCTATACCTATACTTGTAATCTAGTCACCAATTTTTGAAGTGCACTTCAGAATGAGATTTACAGTCCAAAAATACTTATTTCATTAACTATAAAGGAAGTGGAAGGTGATGACATGAGTTTTAGATGCCTGTATTTTAATATAAACTAAACCATTATAAACTCAACCACATTTTTGCCATTATTTCCCTTTAGTTTGCCATCGCCAGAAGGGGAAGGTGTAGGTTTACAACTAAGCGTTGCCTTTGAATGCCCTAAGTGTGGCTCCAGCTACTTCAGTGTCTTGTAATCAGAGCTTTAAGACCTGCCAGCACCTAGTTCAAAACACTGCTCTGATCGCCCTTCACATCCGTTGCACGCAGTGTATCAGCCTCTTATGCATTAATTTGCTGGGTCCCATCTACACCACTGAACAGGTTTGCCCACTTCCATCCCTGCCTGGTGGCTCTGCCTGCATCTATGTTGACATCCCCTTTTTGACTGCTGCTGTCTCAAAATGAAAGCCTCGATTGGCGACAACAAGCAACGTTCAACCACATGCAGAAGCAATCACAATTACCCGAGTGAAAGCAGAGCACACCACTTACCAGAGTTGAGCAGGATGATGGACTTAAGGCACACAAATTCCTCCCCTTGAAGGTTCATCATGCGAAACCGAGCAGCAGTAGCCAGCAGCATGTCAAAGATTTCCACCATGCCCTCTACACATTTTCCTTGATTCCTGCGTGAATAGCACCAAGGAGGAGATATTCGCAGCTTTAACCCAGTGGCAGTGTGAACTTTTCATCCCCCTGGATCATTCCCCTCCAATTTGATTTCTCCAGTGCGCTAGCTAGCATGTGACTTCCTACTCTATGCTCATTTGGTGTATGTGTGATTGCGAAAGCATAGTTCTCGGTATCCCACATAAAATGAATAAATAATTAAATACTATATTCCCACCAAAGAATGTCAATTTCATAAATTCATCACCAAGGCATTACTGTGTTGGAACATAAGAGATTGACCCAACCAAACCTTTACATTGAGGAAAAGATTTATTTAAAACTACATTTTGATTTATTTTTTTTTTCTGTTCCGTTTGTGTTGCTTTGTTTCATTGTTCTGTATTTTTTCCTTTAACTGAATTAGTCCCTGTTCTTTGCATTTCTCGCTCCCTAACATTTTGTACTTGTTTCTACCTGCCCTTGCAATCTGTATTGTTCCAACACGCTTCTCCCATTTTTCTTATATCAGCATAATGCCTCCTTAAAGAATAAGCTTATTCATGAGCTCAAGAAGGACTGATGAGGCCAAATATTGTCTGTATGATTGAGTCTGATTAAAACTATCACTTCACTCCACAAATCAGATAGTCTTTTACACTACAGCATTAAACAAAGCTAAAGCTTGGGAAATCTCAAAGTGTTCATTAGTAAGGGCAATTAACCACCTCCCTCTGCTCACAATACTAGGTATTCTCACTCACTAATTTTCATCTGGCACACCCAACCTGCAGTTCAAGAATTAATGCAGATTCTAGTTATTTTTTATGACAATTTAGTCTTCAGATTTTCAGGTCATGGATTTTTAGATCATTTACATTGCTACCTTTTATCAAAAACTACCTACTTCCAATTTTATTAGGACTTCCTGAGTGAAATTGTAACATGCAAGACTCAACAAGTGATCAGATCTGCTGTCTAAAAATACACTGTTTTTTTAAATATGGCTTTTATGAACAAAATTTTGAAGATCATTGCTATAGGAAAATGCAAAAGAAATTTCAAATGATCAGATAGCTATTCCACTGTGATTTGTAACGTGAACACAGATTGAGCATCTTCTAATCTCATTGTGACAAAAACAACGCTGACTACCAGCATAGACCCACCTGCCTTAGTCCTGATACAGCCATGCTGTTGAAACCCTGTAGCTAATGCCTAAACCCACACCAGACCCTCAGACAAAGCAGTCATCTTCCTTTTTGACTGTAGCCTGAGAAAATTCTCTGCACTTCTCAGTCACGTCCAAACTTAAAACTGAGTCAAAGAAGGAGGGGGGGAACCTATGAGCACTTGTGTGCCCATCTCCTTCCAAGTTCAAATCCCAATTCAGTTTAATTGGGTGCTTGAATTTAAATCTCCATCTCCCTTATCCCAGAGCAGTGCCCATGAGCCAGTGACTATGGCATATGACAGAAGGTATTCCATCTGCTTTCAGAGACATTTAAACAAAACAGGACAAAGTAGGAAAATAAAGTGAGAGGTACTTCCTTAAAACAACCGACAAGGTGTTGGTTAAAATACAGTAATGTTTGAAAACGTGGGGTCCCAAGCAACTTTTCTAGTCACTGTCACAACAGCACATGTTCTCTGACTTTTCTGTAAGAAAGAGATGATCCAGCCTCGGGAATGGAAATAGTAGAAAGGTATGTTTAATAAGGAGGATGGGTTGCTCCTTCTCGCCTCTGGTCCCTATGGGCTACCCGGCAGCTGCACACTGAGCACTCCTACGAACTGCCTAATTCTCCCCACACCTTTCACTAGCACTTAGCTCAGAACTTGATTCCAGCAGGCACCTGGTCCTGAGCTGCAACATTTGTCAATGCAACTTTTATGGCCTTTTCTGGCTCTTAAAAATTTTGCTGAAGAAATGGTGGTTTAAGCTCTAGCAGCTTTTCGGGTATGACCCGCAACATTCATAATTTGATGTATTAGGTTCCCACAGCCCATGGTAACAAGTGCAGCGTAAAAGGTCATGGACAAACGCCTAAGTCTTAAGATTAGCAGGCAGGCAGGCTCAATGCCATCTTCCATGTAAAGCGTGTGATGACTTTTGCACCCTCATTTACAATGCCTTGACCAATGAGCTGAACTAAAAGACTGATCTCAGCCTGGTATCTCTGACCTTTGCTGAAATTCACAGTTCTGTCTCTTTTCCCTGAAGGCTGAATCTGAACCCAGGCAGTGAGTTTTCAATGATTTGATGACCAATCAGTTACACTGTTCAGTGCTGGATGTGGAGAGCTCTTCAGCAATGACAATGTTGCTGCCCTGCTTAGGCAGAATAAAGCTGCAAAACTGAACTGGTTGGATTCAAGTATATTCCTCCTCTGTTCAGGCACCAATAAAATAAACAAAGGAAAAGTAGTATTTAATAGCACCACTGTCAAACAAAAAAAACAAACAAAAATCAGGCACTCATGGCATGAGAATACGAACAATTACTATTACCTCAAAATCTATTTTGCGTGCTAAAATTTAAATCCTATGGAAGTAAAATAAACATGAATCTTTACAGTGTGACTACTTCCACTGCTTCTGATGCAATATTTTTGTCTATAACTAGAGAAACATTAACTTTGCATATATAGAGTTAAGCACAGTTTCGGAGGTCTAAAAGCCTTTAATAGTTTTGCATAAACTTAAATAATTCCCCAACAAAGGTTAGTTTAAGAATATCGAATTTCAGGATTACTCAGAAAGGAAAAGTTTCAGTGGATCATATGGCAAATGACCCATATTAAAAAACCCACACATCTTCATGTCTGGCTACGGCATTTACTTGCTTCCTAAACCCCATCAACCTACTGCCATCCAGTATTCCAAACAATTCAAAATATTACACAGTCTGAAAAAATTGCAAAGGCTGCATAGCCAAGACCAGAGTTTAAAAAGAAATAGTAAGTTATTTGTAAAATGAGACCTTTTAAAATGCCTTATGGTGACTCATAGGATGGAAAAGACATTTGATCGCAAGTAAGACTAATTCTCAGGTACTTTTTACCAAAATAGTTCAATGGACTGTAGTTTTCAAGATCAATATTCCAATCCAGATCCTCTTGCTGACAAATACAACCTCTGGATAAAAATCTCTAGTCCTCCAACACACAGTCCATGTGCCTAAATCTCCATGCATGTCTATTTCCCACCAAATGAACTTATAAGGTAGATGACAAATAAAAATTATGTAGATTTAAGAGATTCTAAAAACTTTCTAATCTCATTTGCTTTGCCATCTGCTGTGGGTGAAATACCAGGCTATTCCCTAAGAAAAATAAGACGATCTCTTTTCTAGATAGACAGACAGATAGATACATAAAGCTAGGTATCTAACTTAATCTAAAGTATTTTACCTGTGTGCAAGAAACAATTTAGAAATTTCTGCTTTATTTTCAGAGTTAGGCAGCAGACCCAACTCCACTGAAATCAGTGGGAACTGCAGGAGCTTAATATTTTTGAAATGCAGGCTTCTAATCAAATGTGTTTATTATCTAGGCTACAATACTGATTTTCTTTGTTAACCAACAAATACTATCTGAAATAGGAATCTCCAATTCTCTTGAATTGCCTTCTAACTTTCTAACATAAGCTGATAGTATTATCACATCTTCACAGCTATACGTCCAGTTGATAGGAAGGCCTATCTAGGAAGGCCTAGATAACTCTCCTGGAGGACAAATTAAGCAATAGATCTGAAAATTATCCTTATACCAACACCATGCTGTTGTCTTTGTGTACTCTCAGCTTACTGAAAACAAAACAATAAAAATTTGTTTACTGCAAAGTGTCAGAGTGTATTCTCAGAAGAATCCTTAACACTTGGCTATTGGGAAATGTTTAGAAAAGTTAAAGCACGTGAATTAAAAGTCTTAAGTTACTGCATAAAAGTTCTATGTGCATTAACTTTAGGAAGTCTACAGAATCACAGCACCATCCAGGCTCAAAGACTCAGGATGTCTTTAGTCCAACCTCCCACTCAAAGCAGCATCAGCTAACTCAAGGCTTTATGCAAGTCTGGTTTTGAAAACCTCCAAGGATGAAGACTGCATAACCTCTCTCAGCTTAATTATTTTCATCATCATGGGGTTTTTCTCCCCTGTATCCAGTCAGAACCTCCTCTGCTTCAATTTATGACTCCTGTTTCTCAGTCTCCCATCAGGCATCTTAAAAAAGAGCCTTGATAACCTCCTTGTAGATTTTAGATTAGGCATGCTCAAAAGCCATCTCTTCTCCAGGCTGAAGAAATCCACTTCTCTCAGCCACAAGGCATGTGCTCCCACCTTGATGTCTCTCCACTAGGTTTACTAAAGTTTATTAACATCTTTCCTGTAATGAGGGACGAAAAGCAGAATGTGATATTCCCAACATGGTCTAATGAGTGCCAAATAAAAGTGGAATAATCACTTCCCTTGCTCTGCTGCCTACACTGACACTGATACAGCCCTGGATACTGTTGGCCTTCATTGCTGCCATGTTGCAGTACAGGCACACATACAGGTTGCTGTTCACCAGCATCCCAGGTCCTTTCCAGCAGAGCTGTTCCCCAGCTTGAACAGTAGCAGTGGATTAAGTCTATCACAGGTGGATTTAAGACTTTGCATTTCTCCTGGCTGAATTTCACGAGGTTCCTGTCGGCGCATTCCTCCAGCCTGTCTGTGTCCATCTGTATGGCAGCTCTGCCCTTGAGCATATCAACTGCACCCTCTGCTTTGGTGTCATCTAGTGTTATCAGATTTGAAGACAGTGCACTCCATCTCTTCCTCCAGGTCACTGCCAAAGACATTTAACAGGACGCATCTTAGGATAGACCCCTGAGGAACCCCAACTGTAACTAGTATCAGGATAGAGTGTGAACCATTAACAAGAGACCTACTCTTCTTATCACAGAAGGCAATTAGGTTGGTCAAGCACAATACACCCTAAATCTATGCTAATTCACACTCACCATTTTCTCCTTCCTATTGACATAAACAACTTCCAAGGGAACTTGCTCTGTGATTTTCCTTGTGATAGAAGTGATGCTGACTGGCCAACCTGTGGTTCCCAGACTGTTTTTCTTTCTTCTTTCGGAGATGGGTGCAACATATACCTTTCTTCAATAACTGAGGACCTCTCCTGGTCTCCACAGCCTTTCAAAGACGATAGAGAACAACCTCACAATGACATCATTCAACACTCTGGGATGCAGTCCGTCCCACGGACTTGTATGTGACAAGATTTCTTGAGAGATTCATGTCTCAGTCCTCTTTTACTAACTCAGTCATCTCCTCCTCAAACACAGTATGTAGAAATAAGAACTTAGATTTTATTTCAGTCTTGGAAAAACCCTGGATCTCGGGAATGTCTTTTACAGAAACACAGGATCACGTGACAGACAAATAAATATTAACAGTGAAGGGTGTTTAGGTGAGGGGAACAGGGACTCGGGGGATGTTCTCATCAAACTTTCCATTCAAAGGAAAAAGCCCAAGTAGGCACAGATGCACCCATCAAACCAAAGCCTGACTGTATATTTGTTGTCTCTCTGGCTTCTTTGATCATGGTGCTTCATTTGATGACAAGGGACTGCCAGAGCAGACGGGATCCACCAGACTAGGAGAGGGAAGGTCGTCTTCACAAATGGACTTAGTAACTTGGTGAGGAAGCCTCCAAACAAGGCTTGTCACAGGATGCGTTCCTAAGCCTAAAGGTAGGTTAGGAAACAGGGGAGGTATGATTGAGAGAAAGCTGCAGGGACAACACATCCCCATGTAGAAGGGAGGGTATTCACGACTTAAATCAAATGCCTGTGCTCTTACACAGAAGGAGAACTGGCAGTCCGTACACAGTCAGACAGCTGTGATGAGACTGGTGGGATAGTGCACAGATCAGATCAAAAAGTACATATGATTGGAGAATTGTCATGGATGGGCACAACTTCATTAGGAAGGACAAGTATGGAAGAAGAGGGGAAGACCTTGAGGTCTACATAAAGGGAGAGCTTGATTGCACAAACCGTAAGAAACCAGAATCACATATGTCAGGAGACTCTGTATAGGTCAGATGAGAAATTAACACTGACGACTGGGGGGCGAGGGGGCGGGGATTGTTACAAACTGTCTGACCGAGAGTATAAAGTCTTTCTATAAATAGCTCATAGAAGTCTCCCAATCACTGGTCTACAGTCTTGTGGAGGATTTCTACATGGATAGACTGCAATCATTGGCTGGAAGGTCAAAATAGCATTGTGCAAGTAAGCCAGGGAGTTTCTGGACTGTGTTGATTATAACTTCCCAACACAAACAGCACCATGGCCAACTAAGGGCAATGCTCTATTGACCCAGTCCGCTGGTGAATGTGGACACACACAGGAAATTTGGCTGCAGCAACCATGAGATGTGATTGAGCTTAGGAACGAGAGGTAGGCTGGGAATGCAAACAACGGAACTATGACTCTGGGTTTCAGAAGAACAGACTTATTTAGTGAATTGCTAGGCAGAATATTCTTGGAGACATGATGCAGGAAAGTGTTAATGGAACTAGACAATATTTTAAGGAAAACTTATGGAGAGCTCAGGAACAAGCCCATCCCATAGTAGAGGAAGACCAGGTATTTCAACAGAAGATCCACCTGGCTAAGCAAGGAGCCCCTTAATGAACTGAAATGCAAAAGAACATATAAGAAATATAAATAAAAGCAGACAGCAAAGGAGTGAGTACCAAAGCACTGTTTGAGCATTTATGCCTAAAACTAGTGAGGGACGCTGGGTAACAAGTGATTTTACAAGTATGGCAGCAACAAATGAATTTCAGTGAGAATGAAGAGTTGACGAATGGGGGAGAAAACCTGGTGACTGACTATATGGAATAGACTGAAACACTCAACAGCTTTTCTTTTTCATGCGTGTCAGATTTCACTGTCAAAGCCAACAGAAGCATATTGACAGGTCAGGGAATTACTTAGAGAATTAGTAATTACTCTGAAGAGTAATTCCAATCTTTGAGGCCAAATGGGGTTCAGGGTGCTGAAATAGTTGGTCAACGTATTCATTAGGTTACTATCTGTCACTTAGAAAAAATCAATGGAAATTGAAAGAGGTCGCAGACAAATAGCAGAAAGATAACTCAACTTTGACAAAATCAAGGAGGATCCAGGAAACCGGATTGTGCTTGACCAACTTGATTGACTCTATAATGAAACAATTAGTTAAATGATCAAAGGGAAGGTGGCGGGTGCAATATAATTCAACCCTTGCAAGGGTTTTGGTTTACGGCATTCTTATCTGTAAGCCAGGGAAGTACAGGCTGACCAGACAGACAGACATATGGGTGGAAAACGGGCTGGAACGCCAGACTGAAAGTGTACATTGATAACTCAACACCTAGTTTGTGGTAGGTAAAAAGTACTTCAGAGGCTGACTCTGGAGCCAATGCTGTTCAATATGTTTATCAATAATCTGGATGATGATAAAAATGTGGAGATGATCAGAGGCATGCAGCGCATGGCCTGCTAGGAGAGGTTGAGTGACTGGATCCGTTCAGTCTGGTGAGAAGGAAGCAAAGTACGTAGGGAAAGGGACAAACAAAACTGCAGACTACAACTGCTTGAAGAGGCATTACAAACAGGGCGTAACCAAAGTCTTCTCAGGAGCAGTGAATGTTAAATCAAAAGGTAATTAACTGCTGTAAGCTACTCCTTGGAAGGTTCGGTCTGGATTGTAGGAGGGTCGTGCAACCCTGAAACAGGTACCCAGAGAGGTTGTGTGTTCTCCATCCTTAGAGACTTTCAAGAAAGCTACACAAAGTCACAGCTGGCCTAAGCTGGTGTTGGCAATGGTTTTGCTTCAAGAAGCAGGTTGGACAAAATGATCTGCAATCAAAATTTTTGTTTCTAAAGTAAATTGTTGGACAAGTTCCTGAAAGAGTTTCATTTCAAAGGGTACCATTAGAAGCAAGGATTTATTACTGGTGTGGAGCTTTTTAACCAAGAATCCAAACATGCAGTCAGCACCTGAGTAAAGAATAAAAGCAATCCTTAAATCATACAAATAAGGTTTGATGTACTAATGCAGTTGTAAAGAAACACCACCACCATATTACAGCCCTCTGGCTTCAGTTTATGCATAAATCTGGCACAGAATATAAAATAGAGAAGAAAAAATGAAATTTGAAAGTTAACCCAACTCTCTAGTACTTCAAAATCTCTTGATCAGTGTAAACTAGGATTGTATTTTGGAGAAAGGTTTGGAAGGAGTATAATCCTTTCTATTCATTATAGCCTTTTCATTCTCAATGCATATCTTCTTGGCATTTTATCCTCCTTACCTCTCATTCTCATACTTCTATTATATTTGGTTAGGATTTATTGCTAATTCATTAATTTATTCAGTCGTGGCATAGGCAAGGAAGAATGTCTATCTGTCCAGAGGCAAGAACACAGATTCAGAGGAAGGAAATCTAAAGTGAGAAAGTGAGAGAATGTACTTTTTTTAGAAAGTTACCTTCAAGTATTAATTTTCCTTCCTTTTTTTTTTTTTTCTTCTTCTTTGTTTTGGGGTGGGGGTAGCTCACTAAAGTCTTTTTCAGTTGATTTACAATCCTGTTGCAGTAATTATTTCTTGCTGTTTAAACAAATACAATATTTTTGGCTGCTGACTCAAAAATATGTGCCATTAGTGTCAATGCATGAATCACAGTCTGAGAATCACTCGCAGCTGGGCAATTGGAGAAGTACTGGACTGGAATTAGCATAATTCAACATGAAACCAAGATTTTTTCCCTTCAAGAGTTTCTTGAAACAGACTTTTGCCAAATAAGAAATGAAACTGAAATATCAGTTCCAAACATGATTTTGAGGGAGGAAAAGAGGTAGGAGCAGACGGGACCCCTAAGTGCAAGGCTCTCTTTTCCTCCACCGAGCTGAGCAGTTATGTTTATATCTTTTCACATAACCCGCCCTTTGAGTTACTGCTGTTGGCCTCATCACTTCCCCAAAACAGGTTGAAAAAAGTGGTTGCCCACGCATAGTGGCAGTTTTCACCCAGCACCCATGTTTCCATAGCAACAAAGCAACAATTAGGATTGAGCCTGAGGCCCAATTAGGCAATTCCTACCTCTTCCAGTACTGACAAAATTACCAGCCCACAATTTTTTTATGGTCTGTCCATTAGAATGTTATTGCAGGCTTTATGCATAGGTGGTGCCTTTCTTCAAGGTGAGATGACTTTTTGTATACATTAATGTGTTTTATATATATATTAGTGCTATTAATAGACACTGATAAACACTTACAATTGTATGTAAAGTCATACACTAAAACAGCTTAAGGAAGGGGGGTGTCAGGAAAGCTTCATCTCCAAGGTTTTAAGACCAAATCAAGAACATCCACTGGCATGCCTTAAGTACTGCCAGATAGGCGTTGGAGGGCTACTTAAGTACTTGAGGATTCCCCCTTTTCTACAATGCTATGCTTTATCAGTAATTGAAAGATGAGGAAATTGTTATCAGCAGTGAAATTTTACTGCAGACCATCCTGCATTTAACCAGTAGCTCTGGAGATTGTGGAAAAGGTTAGGGAACAAGTAAGCAGAGAAAAAAATAAATCTGAAAAAAATTAGCCCCCAAAGTTCTGGAACAAATCAACAATCTCCGAAGAACAGGAACCAAAGAGAAAAGCAGAGACTACCGCAAGTAAGCTAAACCACTGTGTCAAATACAAGGCCTGCTGATGAAGAGAAGTGCCTAGCTTATTTATTGTTTTGTGTCATTACTCATGAGGTTAAAGAGCATTTTGCTTTAAAAAAAATGGCTGTTTTAATCACAACAATTAGGTTTGTACTGTCACAAAAACTGACCAGTAAGTGGTAGGTGGGCATGAAGGTGAGAGTTTCAGAAAGAAACAAACTGACAATACAAGGCTTGTTCTGTTGTGTTGCTTTCTCTGTGTTTGGTGTTTTTTTTTAAATTGACTTGTTCCTGAGCCTTTGTTCCTAAAGGTGGTAGCAAAGTAATTTACAGGTAGCAACATCTTTCACCCTTCCCATTTCTCCCTGAACACTGTCTTTCAAATGACACACCCTGAAGAACTTTTGATGGATGGTATTACAGCCTGCTTCCTTCCGCAATGTAGCCTTCAGCCTTCCCGGAGTGTACTATTAAAAGCCCTTAATTGCTGGCTAAAACATATTCAAAACTTTTAAAGTCTAAGATTTAAAAGTCATCATTGATGTATTTTTGCAGTAAGTATGGAGCACCACATTTATAAATTAAAAAAGAAACAAAAATCTAGTTTAAAGTGGTTTTCACTTACAGTTGGTCACCGAATACCGGAATTGCTGAAGTTTGGAAAGCTGTTTGGAGATCACATAGTTCAATGCCCCTGCTCAGAGCAGGGCCACCTACAGCAGGTTGCTCAGGACCATTAGGAGGCAGAATTGCTGGCTTGAGAGCATCCAGTTGTGCTGACTTCACAGATGTATGGAACTTCCCCCATCATGCTGTCCTGTAGGCGCTTCCGTATTTATGTGCCTACACACACTTAAGGGGGTCTCCTACTACTATATTTTGTTGATTACAACATCTCTCCTGCCCACATCACCCTGAACCCTTTTCTTGCCAGCCCAGGCTAACACCTTCCTCACTTGATTGTGGGTCATCGTCTCCGTGCCCTGTAGTTCCTAGTTTAAATTTCCCTTACCAGCTTGGCCAGCCTGTGGAAATTGTGGCTTTGTCATGCTTGGTGAGGTCGATCCCATCTCCTCCTAGCCATCCTTGATCCTCAGAGCAGGTTTCATGATCATAAAAGTTAAATTCCTGTTGTTGACACCAGCTATGCAACCAGTTGTTGACCTGCAGGATCTATTCACTCTTCCTCAAGCCGTTTCTCCTCAGCCACCCCAGTGAATTGACCACCTGGGCTCCCATGCCCTTAACCTTTGCCCTCAGAGCCATATAGTCATGACAAAGTGTCTTTCCTGACTAGATCAACTGAGGATTGTCTACCTAGGCAGATAAAGCAAGAATACACTATGTATTTCAGCAGTGGTGAATCAGGTCTGAAATACATAGACAATTAACTTCTAGGTACCTTTTTAATTATTTTTTCCTTGAAAAAATATTATGTGAAATGGATCCACAAATATTCAGATAGAAAAAATCTCTAAAATGCTACTATAATAATTCTAAGAAAACTGATATTTAATTTTTTTTGTCACATTTGAAACATTTAGATTAGAAACTTATTATGAAGGCTCTCCATTTGGGAATAATAAAGTTACAATAATTGGCTGAAAAATGTTATTCTTGTTGACAGGATGGCCTTTCTCAGTTTAATTTACATTCAGTCTGAATCACCTTAAAGCCAAAAATATTTCAAAATTCTCTTCATATCAGAAATGCAAAGAAATTTTAATTTTGGAAAGATCAGCATCACAATTCAACATGACCTAGAACTGGAGCCTGAGCTTCCAAGGTCAGAGTGACTAGATGAACAAGCAATCTTAGAATTTGTGTAGGGGCTATGTTGAATCCAGAAATGATTTCATTCTCTCTGAAAAATTCTGTTCTGTGCCTACAAACCCACCCAGGGAACTTCTTTTTCTAACATCTAAAAATCGTGAAGATCATAATGAGAGGATTTTTTCTATTTTTGGGGTTTTTTTTTTAAAGATTTCATCACTTTAAGCACTCTCAAGCACTTCCCCAAACTCTGGAAGGACCCTCCTGATTTACGTTTAGGTTGTTTGAATTACAAAATCAGGTAGTCTTTGACTGTTGCTCCAAGGCACAGTAAAGACCGATTTACAATAAATAGAAATTATTCATTTTGCATTGTTTTAAGATGTATAATTAAGTCTTTTGTAATATTTTCTTCATTGTCTAGGGTCTAACAATATAATAATGCATCTTAAAATCCAACAATAAAGTGAAAGATCAAAGAGAAATTCAATTATTTCAAGAGATTCCTTAACTCTCTACAAGTTGATCCATTCAGCTCTATCAGGTAAGTAGCCTGATGACAAGATGATTGTTTGAGTTGGGTTTCCAGCACAGAATCTATTACTATTAAAGATGGAATGAAAATGAAATGTGCAATTATTTTTCAAATACATTTTGAAGTGCAAATTTGGATATACTTGTTGCCTATGGGCTTTTTCCCTTTGAAATAAGTAAGAGCAGCAGGTCACTAATGAAGCATTCTGAATCAAGCATAGGGAATTGGACAGGCTCGATCGATGGACCGAGGCCAATGGTATGAGGTTCAACAAGGCCAAGGGCCGGGTCCCGCACTTGGGACACAGCAACCCCATACAGCGCTACAGGCTTGGGGAAGAGCGGCTGGAGAGCTGCCTGGCAGAAAAGGACCTGGGGGTGTTGGTCAACAGCCAGCTGAGTATGATCCAGCAGTGTGCCCAGGTGGCCAAGAAGGCCAACAGCATCCTGGCCTATATCAGGAACAGTGTGGTGAGTAGGACTAGGGAAGTGATTGTCCCCCTGTACTCAGCACTGGTGAGGCCCCACCTTGAGCACTGCATTCAGTTTTGGGCCCCTCACTACAAGAAAAACATCGAGGTGCTGGATGGGTCCAGAGAAGGGCAATGAAGCTGGGAGGGTTCTCTGGAGAACAAGTCTTATGAGGAGCGGCTGGGGGAGCTGGGGTTGTTTAGCCTGGAGAAAAGGAGGCTGAGGGGAGACCTTATCGCGCTCTCCAACTACCTGAAAGGAGGGTGTAGAGAAGTGGGGGTCGGTCCCTTTTCCCAAGTAGCAGGTGATAGGAGAAGAGGAAACGGCCTCAAGTTACACCAGGGGAGGTTTAGGTTGGATATTTGGAAAAACTTTTGTACTGAAAGGGTTGTCAAGCATTGGAACAGGCTGCCCAGGGAAGAGTTGGAATCACGATCCCTGGAGGTATTTAAAAGACGGGTAGACGTAGTGCTTAGAGATATGGCTTAGTGATGGGTTTTGTCAGTGTTACGTTGATGGTTGGACTAGATGATCTGAAAGGTTGCCCTTCCAACCTAGGCAATTCTGTGATTCTATGATTATTTTATCTGTGACCACTTTGCTTCCATTTTTCTAATAAGTCAACAGTAATTAATGCAGCCACAATTACATAGTGCCAAAAAAACATCGTGTTTACTCAAGTAAAGTGTACTCAAGTACAAGTGTGATGTCCTTAGACATTTGGAACATTTTACAAGGTGAGGGTACTAGCAAAACATACTCGGATTTCATCCTGATGCTCTTCTATTGTATCTAATCCTTTGTCTATGAAAACGTTGGAAAGCACTATCTGCACAGAAAACTTAAAAGATTCTTTTCAGATGTGGTGAGAAACTTTCAGACCAAAGCCATAAAAGCAGTAAATTCTTCAGCTGCCATTCAGTATTATTACAGTGAACGCTGTCTTTATGCTATTCATGCTAGCTGCTGTTTAAAGATATCCATGGCCTCCTGCCATTGCTCAGTATTAAAGTCAACAAAGGGAAAATTCTTCAATTTCTTCCAAAAGAATGAAAAAGTTCCATCAAGCACTGGAAGAGGAAGTGAACAAGAGTTTCCAAATTTAAAAAAAAAAAAACAAACTGAACAGCAGACTAGATTTCTCCATAGAAAGAAGGAAATAACCTGGTAGAAACATGGAAATACTGACTAGGTTTAACTGAAATTTTGTATGTCCCAACACTGATTTTTTGCTGCTAGACATTTTTTGCAGTCATAATAAGAAAGTAACATTAGAACATAGCATGAGAACAGCCATACTGGCTCATATCAAAGGTATATTTAGCCCTGGGTTAAGCGTATATGCATTTGAATCTGCTGATTTTAAGTGATTACCTCTAGTGCTAGATTGGAAGAGATAGTAACTTGTGGATTACCATCTTCTCAACGCATTCATGACCTTATGCAATTTCTATCATCTCTATTTTGTTTTCCTTCTTCTATTGAGCACCGCAGGCAGGTAAGTCAGTCTATTTAGTTATTCTTTGTACCAAAGCTCATGTCTCTCCTTGAATGCCTATGCAACCCCTCTGGGTACAGTTCCTCTTTTTTCAATATTCCTGTTAAGCTCAGGAAAATCAGAAAGGCAGAGTTTTCCAAGCACAGATGCAGCACAGATTTAAACAGTGAAATAACGATGGTCTGTACTATTTCTTTTTCCTGTTGTAATGACTCTTGGGGGAAAAGCTGCAGTCTATTTACTTTTCAACTGCTAGCAAGCAAAGAACTGCTGGTTTCATAGAACTGACTACTGTTAACAGCAAGATGGCAAGATTATTCTTCTCCTGTATGCATCAGTTCACATTTGTCTACATAAAATTTGGATCTTGTTTAATACTTTTTGGAAATCAAACGAGATCTCCTTCATCCATTTGCTTGTTAATTTCTTTGAAGAACTCCAACGTATTGATGAGGCATGGCTTCCCCTTACAAAATGCATGGTGACTCTTTACCACTGTCATGGTTATTCACACCTCAGCCAGTTCTCTTCTTTAGATGGTATCCCATCAGTTTCCTTACACTGGTCACCAGGCTTACTGGGCAGAAGTTCCACCCACCTTTTTAAAATGCAGCACTGCGTTTCCCCTTTTGCTGATACTGAGGATGTTTCAGGTGAGAAGTCATCCACCTCAGTCAGCAATTCAAATATTTCTACTACAATTATGTTTCAAACCTTTAAGTAACCCCCGATCAGCATGATATTTGAATGCAACAAATCCTTTAAAAATATAATAAAATATGACTTTCTTATTCCTGAGGAAACATTACATTTTCTTCAAAATTATAAACAGCTTATTGTCAGGCCTGACAAATTTCAGTCCTGGTCTAACGACATTTTTAAGGTCTAGTTTCTTGGGAACCCTCCAGACAGGAAACATCTGGTTTGTGCCATTAGAAACATAAGCCTTTTCTTCTAGCTTTGCCTTATGCAAGATACTAATTTTCAAACACAGAATATAAAAGATTTGCATTTAACCTCATCTTTCTTTGATTGTATCAGGCACTGTGAATGTGCAATTGTACTTCCTATTTAAGCCTATTTTTCTAATCTATAATTATTGTCATTTGAGCTTTTTTAATAGCATCAGTTGTACACTGTAAAAATGTGCCAGTTATATGTAACTGGCAGACTGCTAAAAGTCCTGATTTTACACCGAGACTCAAGTGTTTAGGTAGTGTGTTAACTAAGATAGGGTGCATTATCACACAGAATACCCTAATTAGAAGGCAGAGTGGGAACAGAAAGGGATAATGTGATGATATTCATCCATACAGAAGGCAGTAGTCTACACATACTGGCAGCTAAATTGTTGTATAATTATTTCTATAGGCAAAGCAAAATTTAAGAAGGAACTTAAAATGAATAACAAAGGGCTGCTTTTTCGAAGGAGCCCTCTAAGTGTGAATTGCTACATAGGAAAATTAGAGAGGTATTTATTCAAAAATGTAACAAGTAGACTAACACAGAATGAGAAAAGACAGTCTCTAAAAGATCTTCAGAGACAAGACAAGCTCATGTTTAATATAACACAAGTAGGAGTGAGCTGGGAGAAGAAAAATTGGATTTGTTCAAAAAGGAGCAAAGTTGGAATGCTATTTTTGTGTCATTTTGGACAGATATGAACAAGACAAGACTATTTATCTAGCCAAAAGTTAAAAAAGTTGCATAATAAAACTTGACGTGACCTGAGCTTTATGTACAGATGTATACAAATTACTATCTCCAAGATTCTAGACAGAAAGAATCTGTTAGAGACGGGAGAAGCCTGAATGTGAAAAATGAAAGGGATGTGCAAATCAGAGAGGATGCTGCCACGGGAATGATCAGAGAGAAGTAGAGACGTATGCAAAAATGTGGTAAAGCTCCATATTAACAATACTGAATTTGCACTAAGTCAAGAAGAAGGCAGGTTAGAGGCAGATCTAGGTTTTACTATCTGTAGTTAGTCACTCTGGATTATAGGCAGTAGCTAAATTAATACTTCTTAATGCTGTTAACCCCATAGATCAGGTAACAGGGAAAACGTGGTGGGGATTCAGGACAGAATGCTGTGGATGAAAATATTGAAAAGGAGTATCCTGTAAAGAACGTGCTGAAGGGTAAGGAGAGAAGAACAGATGAAAGGAAATTGTACTACAGCATCCATCTTTTCCATTATTTTTAGCCATCCAATCAGATGATTTAATTATTTAGATCAACAACAATAATGCACCAAACAATTTTTGCACTCTTGCGATATTTCCCCAAGTACTTGATCCAGCGGAAGGGCTCCATTGAGTTAAAAAGGTTTCAAAGCGGTCTCTGTCCTGCCCTCTCAAATCTGACAAACAATATACTTTTGCCCTATAAGATTCTCAAAAGGCAACTTGCCTAAATCAAATTAGCACATCAAACTATTGATAGCACTAATTAACTAGGAAATCAACAGTTAGTTAACTAATTAGCATATCAGTGCTCCCCAGAGTCAAGTAATTTATTATTTTAGTTTTAGCAATTATCCCTACCAAGTAGAGGTATATGATGCCTTAGAAACATGTTTCTTATTATTTGAAAATAAGAAGATGTAATAGTTCTACAGTTTTAAAAACAGTCTTGTTTGAAATCAGAAAACAAAGATTTTGATTACAAAGTTAATTCATTTTTGAGCCCTAAAGTAATATGTGATTCCAGTTGCACGCAATTGTTTTCTTTAATCCAGCAGAGTTGGTTTAAATTGTGTGAATCAACTGCTCAGACTCCATTTTATTCAGAGCATGGGCATTTTTATCTGAAGTAGACCAAAGTTTCAAGTGTTTCCCTAGCTGTTTTTCTTAGCTAAGAGAAGGAAAAATGGTACTCTGTCTCTGCTTTTCAGTTTTCAATTTTTTCTCACAACCTGTATTATGGAATGTGGAAGACATGGGTTGGTCTTTGGAACCTATATTGCAATTTATAGTAGTTTCAATATTATGCAAATTTACAGCAGTAAATTTTACTTCTTATGTGCACTAAGAAATTATTTTAAAACTGTTGTTCTCTTGAGAAGACTATACTTACATTTAGGCAAACATATTTTCTGTACACAAAATGAGAATGTGTTTTATATGTATCTAGTTCCATAGCTCACAAATCACATGCTTACACAAGCGGAATAGGGTTTTTTCTAAGGCAATAAATACTTCTCTATTCCTATGAAACATTATATTTTACACTGTGAGGCATTATCATTTATGTTTTACTAAAATAGGAAAAGTAAACCAATAGACGGGGAAAAAAAAAAATCAAAGGATTAACACTGCACAAATGCAAATGTGAAAACTCAGTACCCCATAGTTAACAGAGAAAGCTGCTCAGAAGACGTTTTTCTGCTAATAAGAGTTTTGATTCACCAGCTAATGGTCGCAGTAGTTGGAGGCACTGCCCTTGACTTTTTGTTGCCATCCCTCTGCTGTAACTCACTGCCCCTGCAGCTACGAGGTGAGAGCAGAAGCATGCCCAGCTCTTACCTGCCTCACCACATCCTCTAGCTTCTCAGCTCAGCTCCTCCTCCGCCTTCAATTTACACCAAGAAGCCAAACCTGCACTGAAGTGACCAGTATGCACACGTAAGCTTTCTCCTGCCAACTCTGATATGTGGGCAGTGATCTTCAACAAAAGAGGACTACTAATAGCTAGGGTAACTCTTTAACCAACTGTTTCTGGATTTGCCACGGTCATTTGCCAAAACTTCTGCCCATTGGTTATTCTCTTTTAATGCTCTTTCCCAAGGCTGAAATTTTTCATGACTGGGAAAGAAGAAACCCTGAGTTTGCCTTAAGATAAATAGAATATATTTTAAAGATCTATCAATCTTCCTGCTTTTATTTGCGAAGACTGCCAGCTAAAGTTCAGGATATTGCATGGCAGAGATGCATATTTTTCTCTCTCACTTAGAAACGCCTACAGCATATTAGCAAGTCTTAAGGCAGCAAGCAGGTATGTTTTACATACTTGACTCCAGCTTTCAGGAGGGAAAAAAAAAAAAAAAAAAACACCACTCTAATGTATTCTCTGCAAATAAGGGACTCCACCAGGATTTGCTTCCAAAATTTTGTCTGTCTGCTTGGATAAACCAATTCTAACTAAGACTAACTAAGAGTATTTTAGGTAAGCAGAAATAATTATCTGAACGAAAGTGACTATGGTTCTGTATTTAATTTTAATTTAATTTAGGTTTGCAACAAACTACAGATTATAAGAGAAATTTTCTGTTGCCCTTGAAAGAAAGCACTTCCAGCAGCAAGCGACTTTCACCTGTGTTACTTGTCTAATAAATGACCAGCATCGCATTCCAGAGCATTTCTACGTTTCTGAGAGTTCCTTTTCCAGTCCAACCTACTATAACTCTGTTTAACTTGTGATCTACTGTCAAACTATAGTATCAGTGAGATGACTACAAGCTAAAAGTTAATCTGATAGCAGTAGAAATACATTCCATTAAATAATTCACAGCAACATGCAGACTCACCTGTCCAGTAATAGGTTAGGTGCAAATAAAAGCTTTCCTGGGTGTTCCATGGAGCGCCAAACTAAGCCAATCATCAGTATCTCTAACCAGGCACATTCCAGTAGATGGACCTGATCATGGAGTGTTAAATCCACAAATCCTGAAAGAACAAATAGGAGACAGAAAAACTCTCCAGGTTTGTAAGTGGAACAACATTGTTCAGAGAATCAGGTTAAAAAGTGCATCAGAGCTGGATAACCGAAAAGAAAATGCAATAAAAGAGATATTTGTCCTCTTTACGTTTTGGGCTGCGTTTTGTCCATTATTAGGTCCACAGTGGCTCCATCCTACAGAAGTCTGCACTTTCTAGCCCCCTGGTTGTCTCCTGGCTGCACCCTGCCCCAAGGGCAGGGCAAGAGCCAGGTGAACACCTCCATCCCCATGCCTGTTGTTAGTGGCCTGGGAAGCCAGGGGCACCCTGCGGAAAGAAGCAGCCAGAGCAGTGGTCATGATGGAGGGAAAATGGAAAAATGCCTTTTATAAAATAGTTCTGATCGGCTAATCCTAGACCATTTCTGGTGGAATGCTGTTTTACAGACTCCTGAACAAATCACCATACTGCAAGTGCCATACCTATATGGAAGAGGGCCCAATACAGCATTTCAAATAAACTAGCACGCAAATGCTGACCAGTGCACAATCAGAATTCACTGTCGAACCTCTTGCTTTTATTTCTATTGGACTACAGCACCTGGAGGAAGGAGGTGACTTATTTTACTCTGTATTTAAACAATGCTAGAAGCAATAAATGCAAAATTGTTTATAACAATACTAAAATATGAATATGAAAGAATAACAATGAAGGTAGACATGAAATTATAATGACAGTGGTCATTCCTGTTTTCATTTCACGGAACAGATTATATCATTCTCTATTTGAGATTCTCACTTTTCACGCGTGTTACTTTCAATCCGAAGACACAAGTGAAGAGGAGATTGCATAATACAATTTGTCAGATCCTAGAGTAAGTTATGATTTGAAATTAGCATGAACTTGCTAAAATGAAATGTGTAGAAGTTCCCTTAAAACAGATCTTATTTATCTTTTACTCAGTGTTATATGTGAAACGCATTATTGAACTTTGGCATATTTTTTTTCAATTGTAATTTATTCAAATTGGTCTTCAGAATACAAGTTACAGGGTAAACTACCTTACCAGCCCGGTAAATGGCAGTGATTTTGCTTCTGTATTTTGTCCTTACTAAAGGTGTATACACTGAGTCAGTTTCGAGTAATATACCTGACATTCTCTCAAGTACTATCCTCAGGAAAAAAAAAACCAAACACATATTTTTAAAGTTAAATGTTGTGCTATGAAATATATTCTAAAATAACAAAGAGGAAGAAAAGGAACAAAATATAGTTCACAATAAGTTAGAAAATATCATCTTCTTCTATTAATAGATTAATCTTCTATTATATCACCAAAAGAGTTGTTGATATAATTATTTTTAATGAAAACATCTGAGCAAGCTCATCAGTCTATTCATAAAGAATCATTCAAAAGAAGGAAACAGCTTTGACACGTTTGAAATTAAACTCATCTATCAATCATTAGGAGTGAATTTAGACAGCTGTATTAACTGCTATTTTTATGAAAGAGGTAACTATTAAAAAAAAAAAAAGTTGTCTTCTCCTGTATTTTTTCTTTATTACCAAAATATGACTTTCAGACTTCACAGACTGATGGAATGGCATTTGCCTGAGTCACCAAACAGCCTGAAACAATAGAGCTGAAACTTAAAAGAGCAACATTCTGAACTACAAAGCATTGATTACAGCACTCAAGAATGAAATTGGCAGAAAGAAACTGCTGTATATTTATGGAGAACAAACAATAAACACTATGTTTCTTATTAAATATTGCCTTAGTATGACAACACAAAATAACATAGTGGTTTTATCTATGCTTGAAGAATACCACAGCAATGCAGGCACTCAAGTGCCCAAGTGGTGTCTGAGGTTTGCAATCAGTGCACAAGTCAGTTATATCGCCATCATTTCACGTGGCTGCACGCTATGATACAGCAGATTGGATTGCTTTGATTGTTGCAGAAAAACTGAGCTTGTTACAACTGTGGCAATTCACTGTCCTATAAAACTCTGCTCATTCTACAATATTCTGGATGTTAAAACGCTTTGCTTTGTTCTCCACACTGTCTTGGTCTTTTTTTTTACTGCACCTATTCTCGAACCCCTTTTAAGCCCTGTCTCTTTATTAGCTCTATTTTTCCCCAACCCCACATACAAAATTTCAGATTGCACCAAGGCTGAGTAATCAGCACAAAAAACTAAAAAGAGATAGTAAAAAAAAAAGCTAATAAATAACCTCCCTAGCATTGTAGAGGAGGGATATTTTGTTAGCCTGCTCTGAGAACAGAAATATACTGTTCAACAACCCTAACATCTTTTAAAGTGCCTAAATGTGAATACTTTGCATTAAAAAAAATAAAAAGTTTGGCCAAAAATATTATTGCTGTTTGGAATATTAACTGTAATTTCAGTGAAGCTAAGGAAATTTCAAAAAACTAGGATGAAAAAGAAACCTGATTGTGAGTCTGCAGTTTAAAGCATTAAATGATCTGTCAACCTGACATCTACTTTGGGTTCGGTAACAAGACAGCTAAGACAAACTTTGATTACTGCAAGTTTAAAAGTTTGTGAAATAATAATATACATTAACTGTAGTTCATAGAAAACCTTATCAAATTAATTTGATGGCTTTTTAGGTAACATCATAGGTTTAGTTGATAAAAATATAGTTTTGATGAAACTGACTTCTACAGAACATTTGATTTTGTAAAAACATGCAACACATTAACCGAATTAAAATATTTTAAATGGCACATATTAGTATGTAATGGTAATGAACTGAACTGAAGTGTTTCTATAGGAACGCAATACATTTTACTTCTTTACCCCAGACTTTTTTTTAATGATGCCATGGGAAAAAAAATGGAAATCACGATTCAGATGTCATCCAGATGGCAGGTGGGAAATAATGCAAAAATTCAGGTTGATAATGTAAGCCACCTAAATCACTCACTAGCTTCATCATAAAAGATATAAAGACATAAGTTTGAAACCAAGCACATTAGGCATATATACAAGATGGAAACAGTAGCAGCAATGAAGAGGACTTTGAAATGACAGAGAAAAATCAGCCCAGTTTGAACTTCCAGAGGGAAGCTGTATCTAATAAAGATGAACTTTATAAAAAGCCAGGGAAACTCTGAGAGAGTAAGGAAGTTAAATTACCTCTGCGTCACCTGAATCTGGTAACCATTCTTCAAGCAGGACGAGAAGTTGGACAGAATGACAGAAAAACGTGAAAATGAATAAAGCATTGAAAAACATGTCTTCTAGTGAGGAATAAGAGGAATTTAGTTACTCTTTGTGAAGCTAAATAGGCTAGAGGCCTTAAGGGACTGCAATGTGTAAATATCTAAAGAAAAAGAGAAAGGCATTACAAAAGGTAACGGCATAACACACAGAAGCCCATGCCGGAAGCTAAACCTGCTCCAACCAGACTACAAATGAGGGGCCATTGTTAGCAACAAAAGTAGGTATTATCTAAGCAACATACTAAGGTTCCATGAATTTGCTATCATTAGAAATGTTAATCAAGATTTAATTATTATTTTTAAGACATACTCTTGTTCAAGCAAGCTAACTCAGAATAATGTTACAGAAGGTTAAATTAAGTGATGAATAAATCATTAGTAACTGCATCACTCAGAGCATGCTGCACTTTAATGTCACTAAAATTATGTGTAGCTGTGCACTGCATTCTCAAATATCAGTGTTCTTTTAATGCTGACAAGTTTTGAAAGAAAAGGTATTTTTGAATTCTAAATTTTTTGTTATTGTGCTTTAAGGAAAAAGTAACACCTTCACTTCACTGTTGATAAATTAATTAGGTGCAGCTTATGGATATAACCTACAGCTGACTCCATACACCAGACTGACCAATTGTATGACCTCATGAGACATTATCAACATCCTTATGTGGCCAAAACCCACAAGACCTAAACTGCCATTAAACCATTCATATGTCATATGCTCGGCAGGAGAAAGACATTTATGGAATAAAAGCCATGGCTGGACCATCCTTTTTTCATATACAGGAAAATTAACAGAATTTTTGAGTGACTGCCAACACAGAACACAATAATTGTTCCACGAACTCTTGTATAAATGTGGAAATCTTAACTTCTGAAAAGCCAGAAAGATCTTCTGAGCACTAAGCTAAGAGTAGGTGGCAATTAAATTTGTTATATGTAGGATACAGCACAGTGATATTCAAACTAAACTGATTATCCTTTCCAATATAAAGCAGCAGTATGTGCTGTATCAGTGACAATACGGTACATATATCTTTCTTCCAGACAATGAGATATCCTGAAGCAGCAGTGGATCCATGGAGGAAAAGCTATAAAAAAACTGCTTCAGCAAGCATGACTCTCTAAAGGTGACATTACACTTGGGAATACAAAATTGTATGATCCTACCATCCTAAACAAGGAATGCAGCAACCATCTATGACAGGTATGAGCAAATCTCTTTCTACACTGGGAATTTGGGCCATTGCTCAGAGGGAAGGGTTGCCATCAAAGAACACACAGACTGGAAGTAATATTAAGTAAAACATCTACCCCTGACAACAACAGAGTAAAGAAGTTTATGCACAAGATTGTTTGGTTGCAGTAAGGAACAACATAAAGCTCAGGTGGTTTTCATTTATTGCTACTGTAACATATATTGTGAACCCTGCAATCCTCTGAAATAACCAACAACATACATATACACATGTCAAATTTTACCAATCAAATATTTTGAAACTAATAAATTCATCATTTGCTTTAGTCACTTTTGACCTACTAAGTAGTATTTTATTGGAAACAATTTCTTTAGCAATTAACATTTTCTCTGAGACGCAATACCCAGTGTCATTGCAGATTTAACCCTATAATAATAAATCCTCCACTGGGTACTTACTATCATTTGGGGATTATTTAATTATCAACATTTTGCAGCTTCTACTAAAATTCTTAAGACACAACTACAAGATGCCCAAGGTGTCCAGACTATTCCTCTTCCCACAACAAATGATAAAGCAATGTTCTTTGTAATCCTACCTATATGTTTATACCATATGTCTTAATTACCATGATGGGTACCTCAAATATAAATTTCAGCGGATTTTTGCACAACAATAAACAACATTGTGCCATAAAGAACGAGTATATCTCCAGATGCTTTGAAGGAAAGTAAAGCAAAAGCAGCAAAAAGATTTAAAAGCAATAGCAAAGGTCCATCTAGCAAAGTACCCCATTTACAATAGCAATTGATACCAGATGCTTACAGCAAAACATACAGCAGGACAAACATGCTTCTACAGAAAGCTTTCTCAGGCTCCAGTGGTATGTGGCTCAGGGACTTCCAGAACCAAAGGCGGTCTTCTTGTGCTTAATGTCCCTTAACAACTTTTTCCACCAGATGCTTTTTGAATCCACGTAGGCATTTAGTCCACTTCAGATTTTTTATATACTCTGGAAGTAGTACTCTCTGCTAAGAAGTTTCACACTCTAAGTTAACACTGGGAAGATAATAATCTCCCGTTGTTCTGAAAAACAAAAAAATCTCTTACTTTCATTTGATGCATCTAATTATTTTATTGGAAGATACCATTATTCCGTAGGTCATCTCACTGCTAATCTTCTCTTTTCCAAACAGTTTTAGTATATTCAGTCATTCCTCACATAGAATCATAAAATCATAGAATTGCCTAGAAAGGGACCTTTCAGATCATCTAGTCCAACCATCAACCTCACACTGACAAAAACCATCACTATCCTATTCACCTTTGAACTCATCTTGTCCTTGGAGCATTTTCCAGTTCAACTATATTCTTTCAGAGACAGTGAGACTAGGACTGCACAGTTTTTCAGTCTGCCCTTGTCTTCACCACCTTAGTCAATTTAATATCATCCATATTTTTTATCACCACTATTCACTCCTTTTTTCCAGCTAACTTATGAATATGCTGAACAACATAGCCCTAACTATTGAACTCCAAAGGTTATATCTTTCCTAAATGTCCTGCCTGCTTTTCTGTAATGTCTTTAAATTGATAGCAACAGGAGTTTTTATAATATCTCCGATAGCAAAAAATATAGGATGTTATACTACATAAAAATGTTGTGGGAAATCAGAACATTCCTACATCATGTGTCTTAAGTTTGCACAGATGAACCAGTATTTTTTTCTATCTTAATGCAGTGTTTTGAAAAGAGGCAACAACCACAGAAAAAGGCTGTTATTTACAACTCAATACAGTATCTCAGCTATGCAATGGTCATGTAATAGGCCACATTTGGAATAAAAGACCCATTAGGATGGCAAAGACAGCAGGAAAACAGTGGTGAGTGCTGCAACCTAATAGCTAGCAACCATTCAATAAAGCAACCAAATTAAGAGAGGTTTATATAGACAAAAATATCTAAGTAGATGAAACAGACAAACAGAAAAATAATTCCTCCAGCAAGTTCTATTCTCAAGAAATAGCCAAGAAGAGGAAAAACAGTGTCTGTTTCTCCTAACCCAAAGCAATTGGAGGACCAATAGCTCAGTCACCACAGTTTGATCAACGCACGGAATCTGTGCTTGTTGTAGTGCCACCAGCTTAGTGCCCAACCTCTCCACTTCAAGCAGGGAGGTGAGACCACGTCTACACATTTATCTAGCACATAAGCTGACATTTTGGTCTGAACTTGCACGGATCACTCAGCCTCTTCAACCCTTAAGGCTGAGCCCAGAAACCTCTTAGTTAAGAGGTGGCTAAAAGCTAAGAAGTGGCTAAAACTTGCACCTTGACTATAGCTTTGTCTGTACACAATGACAGCAGAGCAAAACAGAGTCCAAGGACCAGTGAATCAGAGAATCACAAACACCATTTTCCACGAGTCTCAGTATTCACGCAGCTTTTTCTAGAATGCTACCTATTCCTACTTCTTTCCACAGACCTTCAGACCAAAACTGTAAGAAACATTCCAGTGTTTGAAATCACAACCTATTTTGAGGACTGAAAATCAAAAAGCTCTAAATTCAACATTTTCAATCCGACTATTTTGCTAAAAATAGTCTCGTAATTTTTTTTAAAGGGACATTACTTTTGTTTCTGTAAGTGGGGGGTCATAAAAAAATTAACTACTATTTGCTGAGTTCCAGGGAGGAAAGTCCGAAAGGCAAATACAGAGCAAGTGGCACAATTGTTAGAGCCTCTGAATACTTTGTCTGCTCTTTCAGAATTCTCTATTTTCACTGCCTGTATAATTATAATATAGCAGAAAAGCAATCCAAATTTATATACTGTCTCCCCTAAGCCTAAACAGTCTGTCAGAAATGAAACGAGATGAGATCAGAGAGAAGAGCATCTGCTCTTAATTACTGTTAATTCCTTTTAAAAAACTTACTTCACATTTGCCATTTTCAGCTCTAATGTTTCTCAACCTCTTTCTGAAAAATAACAATTACAATTTACAGGCATAAACATAATATGAGTTAGGGATGTTTGGGGTTTTGGGCAAAACCCCAAAAGTCAGAAGGACCATAAGGTCCCTCTTTCATGGTCTGTATTCATACTGAAAGTCAAGATCAAACAAGCGTTTGTGCTTTTCCTCTGAGGGATGTTTCCATCCGCCCTGAGCTCGCCTTAGGAGACCTGTGTTACAGCTTGACGGTTGTACTGCCCTGGCCAAACTCCACCCTGAAGCTGTCCCCAGACCGGGATGCTTCAGGGATGTCACATTTGTCGCTTTTATTTCAAATCCCATTTCTAGGAGATGATCTGTTCTGCTTCCACCTAAAAGCTGCACCGTGACAGTTCCAAAATGCATTTCTCAAGTAAATGAGAACAGTTTCAACCATTTTCCAGGAATGTGTAAAGTTATCACGACTCCACTCAACACTTTCTGCTTGCACAAAAAGTGCATACTTTTTTCAGACCTGTCCAGTCCATATCTTTTCAGGATAAGGAGACTAAAAAGTTCCTGAGGCCATTCGTGGTCCAAACAGACAACGCCTTGTTTGGGACAAGAATCTCTCCTTCCCTCTTCAGACACACACCAGTCTAAACTACATCCGAACGTACTCTGCATACACCAGATCTAATACATTCTGTCCTATTTCAAATTTCCTATGCCAAAGGAAGCTTGCAAAGAAGCTAGCCAAGTGGAAGCTGATCTACTCAAAGTCAGTACTTCGCACCAAGCACAATCTGGGTTTAGGGCTGTGGAAACACTTCAGGGGTAGCGACAGATAATCGATGCTGGTCAAACATACATTCTCTTCTCCTGACAAACCCTTGCCACATTTTTATGAAATACTGCTGTCTTGCCCGAGGGAAACATCAGAAGCCCACAGCACAGCACCAGCTTGGCTGACACCGCTCCTGGGGACGTGGACCATGGGCTGGACCGGCGAGGCTGTGGGAACACCCAGCCCAGGAGCCAGCCACTCACTTTGGAGTGCTCCTGTGAGTTTTGGGGACAGCGAGTTCTCACTGAACAGCAGCCCGAGCAAATTATTCCACAGGATTTGATTGCCTGGGAAAAATCTGTCCTGTGCTGGTGGATGGTCAGGCCGTGTGTCCAAAGCTTGAGGTTTCTTCCACACTGTGCCCTCTCTGGCAGCTTGGAGAGAAGACAAGCTGGGTCACGTTGTAGTTCAAGCCCATGGCTGACACACATCACAAACATACCCAGAGAAATGAAGTGCTTTCATGTCCTGACTTTCCTTGCATGTGTCACAGTGTCTGCCTTGTCTAAAACACAGTTTTTATTTTGCGACTGTTTCACTTTGTTAACCAAAGATTATTCCAGAATGTGCATTAGCAGAACCAGTTAACACAAAAACATTGAGGACTTCCATCAGGGAACATAATAAAAGTAATCGGCACTCACATGGCACTTTACATTTTCAAAGGGCAGTAAAGCCATTAAGTATTATTAAATGTATTTTATAGCTAGAACACAGAGAGGTTAAGTGCCTCATCCAGGAGGAGGCAGGATTAGGCCGGAGGTGTGGCAGGCTCTCAGCACACTCTTTAGTCCTTTCCACCACAAAAACCTTTGGGAGGGAGAAGCCTCCTTGAACTCAAGTGCAAGCTCTCTTTCTTGCAAATCAGTAAAAAGGTAAAAAAAAAAAAAAAAAAAAAAGAGATGCAACTGAACTTGTCTCAAAGAGAAAACGGAAAGAAAGCCTTACCAAGTCAGACTTGGGGAGGAAATTCCTTTTAAAACACTCACGAATCTAGGCAAGGTAATTGCCTATATAAAAAATCCTAGGCCTAAGCTTTCTTCCCCCTCTAAACAAGCAGTTTTGAAAGTTATTAAAATAACAACAAATCTTAATAAAATAATAATTATTATTATAACAACAACAACAACTACTGTATAAGATTATTGCTAGTAAAAGCTGCCTGTCAGTTTGCTAGTGAAAGTTTATCATACTGTTTTTATAAAGCAGGAAGGGAGACATATATATATTTTCTGTACAAAAAACAAGCACTTCAAATGATCAAAGCCCAGCGACATTCATTATTACATGACAAATTCCTGCAGCACTATATAGCATTCATTTAAAGCACGTTAATTATCATTCATCCCTGGACTGTAATCCAGACATCCCAGACTCGGGCTACGCTTTGACAACAGTAAGATGCTACTTCATGGTTCTTTTAGCAGTGAGAGCTGTGCTATTTCTCAGGGAGTTCAGGCTTGCAAATAAAATGCACGGGACATTGTCTGCATACTGAGAACGGGACAATGGCAGCCCTTCCCAGTGATTTTAAGTGCAGGAACAGACCATCAGCTGCACGTGAAGGCTTTTCGTTTGAAGGGTGTCCTCTGAATCTTTCCCTGCACAGGTGAAGAAGGATATTACGCAAAATTTATTAGCTGCTGACTAACATACACAGTATTAAGTAATACATCTTTTCTCTATTGTCTCTGCAACAGTTAATTACATCACGCTAAATTTATACTAGTACTCGGGCCAATTGCAAGTAGGTTTGAGGGGGTTTTTTTTACATTTGTCATCTTTGTAAGAGGTCACCAATATGCAAAATGTTTTCCATCAAAAGCAGATCCAGCTAAAATCATTCGTGGGGCTGGTTATGCATTCTTGCCTGACTTTTATGAACTCAAAAGACACGCTCATAAATACAAGCTGTCCTCTCTGCCTCATTCTTCCCCCTCCTCCCCCTCCTTGCCCCACCAGGGCTGAGAATTTTTCCTGCCCTGTTCTGCTGGTTCAAGTGTTCAGCCAGCTGATGAAATAACCTGGCAAGAAGGAGCGGCGTGAAAGGTGAGCGACGGGCAGCTAGGGAGGCACCAGCCACCTCGGATGGTTCATGCTTTATGTAAACCTGCCCCAAGACTTGAGGTCACGTCCAGCATGACTTGGAGTTTTTTGTATGTTCAGCTGCATCCAAGAGAGCATGAGGTTTTCAGCATTTGTTTGACCTCCTTACTAAAGTACCAGGCTGTGCTCCAATCATAACCCAAATTTTGGGTTTTGTGGCTGTCGAGAAACATCATTTGAGGCAAAAGGTCTCTTTAAGCAATCACTCTTTAAGCAATCAGAGTTCTGAAGCAAACGTAGTCACTGGAAGGGGAAAAAGGAAGCAGAGCGAAGTGGACCCTTTCACAGCTTTTTTTAATGACCCCAGCATGCCCCTGTGAGGCTTCAAATGGTCGTTTCAATACACAGTTATCAGGGGAGAAATTTAAAACCAAAGATCAACCTCTGAGACTTGCCGGTTGTTTTCCTCTTTTACGGAGTGCACCCACATGCTTTCACTACATCCTTTCACTAATTCCATAAGCACTTGAATTGGCAAAAGCACTTTGGATGGGGCAGTAATTTGACAGCATCAGTGAGAGCAGCAAGGCGGGCGCTGCTTCGCGTGGGGCTCTGCTCAGCACTGGCTCGGGCAGCGTTCCCCGCCTGCCCTTCATTGCCACCCCGGGAGACAGACCTGGCTAGAGGAAGAGGGCTCTGGAAAGACTCAGGGTGGACAAAGGCAATGCAGCTATGTCGCACAGTCTAATGGCAGTGTGGGTGGCAGGATAGGGGTGGCATGTGTACAAAACTGAGTTAAAGTGAGCCTGGAGACCTACTCTACCACAGGCAGCTCACTCGTACCTCTCTACGCCTCATTTTTTCCACAATGTTAGGGTATAAAAATATCTTAATTGTTCCATTTCTTATCCTTTTTGTTCCATTAATTATAAGAGCTATATGAAAGACCTGAAGGTCATCATAACATAATCAAGAACATTTTGGAAAAGAGATAAAATTACCTTTGCAAGGTAACACAATGATCCGCTTCAGCCACTCTTCTAAACTAGCATTATTTATTTATTGAAGGAATTAGAAGCTGAAATTAATTACTATTAACCTGTTCTTTCTGAATGTCCCCCAAATCCTGTTTTGATACTTTTGATTATTTCCAATAATGTTGTTTAAGTCTTTAAGAATTAAAGTTTCACCATTTCAATTTGTATCTCCACCCAAGCCTGGAAGCTTGAGAAATGTCACTTTTGGATTTAACACCATTTTTGACTACAACAACTTCCACATGATGAAATTGGGAGGGCTACCCTCTCCCCTTCTTCAGTCATAAAATCCACTGAACGAAGCACTTAACTTTCTGTTCCAGTCTATTCCACCCCAGGTACACACCACTGAACCAATTAACATACATTGCAGCAGCATCTGGAACTAGCAGAAAAGAGGATTATTTTGCAACCCAAGGAAAAGAAAACTGTCAAGTCTGTGGTGAACTTGAAGATTAAAACTGCTTCAAGACTACAAATAGAAATTGCTTAGAACATAATGTGCTGTACCCAAGAAATGAAGCATAACCTCGGAGTTCATGGTCTGGTCATTCTTTATAGTCATTAGGAAATAAAACTAGCTTGACTAAGGCACCTGCATCCATTTTATTTCTTCAGATTGTTCACTTTTGGAGAAGTCATATTTTTGTCTATTGCACTTGTATGTGAGTAACGGAAGCTATGTACGTATACGTAGATTTATGTTCATTATATTGGCTGGTGCCTACACCAAAACAGAAACACAAACATATATACTTAAGGCTCAAATGTTTATTTTCCCTCCTATTCTTTTCACCCCTACATGACAGAACACAATCTCTGAAAAATTACCCAAGAAACCATAATGACACATCAAAGAGAAGACAGACAGCAAAATTAATTGCAGCAATTTCCTTTAACCACTACAACAAAAAGAGCATTTTAGCAGCTGTGTGGGAGTGTCATCATATGACAGAGCAAAGGAATACATTACAGGGAAAGCAAGACACTGGAATGTATCTGGCCATTTATACTCATTTTTTTGTCCAGGGAAACCTAGTAAGTTAGCAAGCTGCATGTGTCCAGAAAACACATCACTCGCTTAAGCCCCTTTTCTTGCACACTCTCCTTCAATAGATAACAAATGCAAGGTACATTTCAGCATCTGCAAAGCCTCAGGCAACCTTAGGAAACTGTTGCATGAACCAGGCTTAGGTGTGTATATAAAAGACAGGTGTTGCTCTTGGAGAACCACCACGTTGTACTCAAGCTCCTATACTGGCTGCTGAGACATATGCTGAAACTAGAGGTGGCTGGAAGCACTCTGTCAGAGCATTTTACATTGGGAAGTGACAGGTTGGCAAGTCTAAAACACTCCGGAGAACATGTCAGATTTCACAAAATAAAAATAAACAAATAAAACCAGACTGGTTTCTATCAGAGAACACAGAGTGTCCCTCTCCGCTACCTCATCTTAGTTTTCAGCATTCTACCAGGCACCTATTCCTAGTCAGCGTAGTGAAAGGTACCTAAACTTTTATGAAATCTAAGATCTTTTTTTCTAAAGTTATCTTCTTTCCATTGTAAGAAGGTGACTAAAATATTAAAAGTCTTAATAAAAGTGTATTAGTTCATATTGAATAAAACATTTCATTTCACCTGAAATAGTTATTATCTAGCAAAAAGATCAAAAAATGTCATTTTGTATTAAGTGAAAAGGATGCTTTTTTTATTGTTTGGATCTGCCAGGAAACAAGAAATTAATTACTCGCACAACTGATGGAGACATCTGGAAAAGCTTTGGAACAGTGTACAAGCTCATCCAAACTAACTGGACCTATAAATCCTATTTGCCATCCTGTGCCAGGACTGGAAAGTTGCCGGGAGTTCCATTACATTAAGAAAAATCACAGTAGTATCTTCTAATAAGTACAATAGCAGAAACTAAAGATTAGGAGAAAAACATGTAACTTAAAAATCAGCAAGTTTCTCCTGGAATTATAACTTGATTTTTTTTTTCAAACTGTTAAAAAAATGGTAGTTTTCATCTTTCTCATTTATGGAGAAAATTTGATTTATTTTTATTTTCTTCTTTCTTTCATCTGCATATGTAATGTGAGTTCGACAGATTCCTCATGGATGAAAAAAAAACCCTTTAGCTTGGATCAGGAAATAGAGATGCTTCACACACTTCAGATACAGACTAGGAAATCATTTTACGAATAGCATCACCATACTGATCCTCAAGGCATCATATATAGAAGACTTCTTCAGGGGGAAGGCTCCTATCCTCACAGGCAGAAGAACTGTGTTTGGTGTAGGACCCCTGAAGCAGTAAATACCATCTGGTTGTTACCCAATGATGTTGCCCACATTTGATGGCATCCAGAAGGTTCTTGGGTCCTTGTTATATACTTCCACAACTCATATATATTTATAAGCATCTATAAACACACTTAAATATATTCCTACCCTTATGAACATTGGTTATTTTCAATCTGCTCAGAGACTCGGAAGCCAAGGGACACAGTGTCAGGCTGGCGGCTTGTTAAGAAGGGGAAAACCAGGCTATCAGCAGTATACTGAACTACTTCTGACATCCCATTATTGAATTATTTCAGAGCAGTTTCTGACACGCTAATACCTCTGTCTCCCACCTACTTGAAATCAGCACTTAAACGTTATTCCACAGCATTACTCGTAAATAAAATATCTTCTAGGAAAGCTGGTAGCAATTATTCACTGTCAGCTGAGGAAGAGCAGATCTGAATTCATCAGACTCCAATGATGGAGTTGACCAAAATCTCTCAGAAACCCTACTACTGATAAAGAAGGCAAAAAAAAAGCCTCATCTGGAGTTTAAAGAAAGGAGCACACTGACTGAACTGTCTGCTGAAATAAGACAGTAAGGGAAATGTATTTATATTGTCTGGCAGTGTCTCATTCAAATGTCAGGATCTTTCTCGAACAGTTGATTAGAAGTGGCCCCTTCAAAAAAAAAAAATGCATAGAGTGGAACAAAGGTACAAAAACAGAGAAGAAAGAGAGCTGAGAAACATAACTGATTCCAAATACATTATGAATTTTAATATACTACATTATTTTAGACCTAGATGTAATTAATTTTCCTTAGATATACGTAGCAGTATCAAAGATCACTTCTCAAGATACTGACAAAGTAGCATGTAAAACTCCTGCAAGATGTAAGACACATTGTTGGGAAGAGAGGCATACTGGCGAAGCATAAAGCAGGAGCATAATGGGCATTACAAAAAAAATAGCAGATTTAAATAATACTTATACCTGTAGGATGAGAATCTTCAAATTAGTGTTCTGGTTTGTTTTTTTTTTTTCTTTCACAACAGGGATATTCAGCATGCATCTCAGCTTTCCCAGGCAGCAGATAAAGTCCCGAGATAGCAATTTAGGGATGGGTACACTATGGCATATTATAAGAGAGTTATACAAAACTAACACAGGGAGGCACTGGCACATTCAGGAGCAAAATTAGTGTTTCCCAGTGGTAAGGCAACATTCTTCCCAAAAGGCCCAGTGTAAAAGAATACAATCATTCATGTATGCTTGGGAAAAAAAAAGTGCATTTGGTATTCATATCAGAGTCAATGATTCTCCATAGCTGCGTTTATATGAATGCCACGTGGAAAAACAATAAAATGAAGTCATTGATAGCAGCATTAGTAAATACGCTAGGTTTTCATGGGCAGCTCTCCTCTGTCAGCTGAGAACCTGCCTATGCTTTTAAAATGTGCAAGACATTAACCAATTAATACCAGAGGTTTATTCCACCACCACTGAATAAAATACACTAGAGCTTTCCTTTTCCACAGACCTTGCAAAATCCCACCCTGCAGAAGAAGAATAAAAATCAGCTGCGGATTCCCAAAAGTCTACCATATGCTTCTGTTGCTTTGGGTCACTATTTACTACTACCTGTACAGTGCAAACTCAGCCCAAAGAACTTCCAGAAGAAATTGCTGCCTTCCTGGAAGACAAAGACAGAAGAACAGCTTACAAATAACATGCACTAGAATAGGCAACCAACCACAAGGTAACTCAGCAAAAAGAAAGCCCCAGGGTTTCTCTATCTTCCAAATGGAACAGGTAAATGAGCAGCCAGTCTTTGCCTCCCAGGAAGGCAAGTCTCTTGTAGCCCAGCAATGGAAGCAAACTTAGGAATTATGACCCTCTATGAACTAGGATGCATCCTGATATAACTGTTTGGGGTCTTCCTGAACCTTTTAAAGCAGGGAGTGAGGGGGAAATTACTGTGCTTCGTCTTTGACTCTCCAACCCCTCATAGCTCTGGCATCGCATTATAGAAGATATTACAGATCAGGCAGAAATATGCAAAGTAGAACCTATACAACATATACTTCAGCAAACGGGATGAAGACTGTAAATGGTGCCAATAACTGGAAGATTCTTGCCTTTTTTACAGGAGAGATTGGAAAAAACCTCTCTGTTGAAGTAGAGATAAAGAGACAGTAAATTAGAAAATGGTTTGAGTTAGAGCTGTATGTTACTATTGACAGTACAGATACATGAATATTTCTTTCTAGCACCCTCATATTAACACTTGCCTGCTCGTTCCTGGAATACTGTCGCCCTCACATTTCAACTGCCTTAGCTGTTTTGCAATGAACTGAACCGGGGAACTCACACAAGTTATAGACAACCCAAAACACACACACAAAAGAAGTTTATTTTTAACCCAGATCAATCCCCCTACTTGAAGAGCCGCCCCAACCCAGGAGGAAGGAGAAGGGTAGGAACCGCTCTGGCCAGTGTTGCAACTGGAAGAAATACTGGTGAAACTACAATCCCGCAAAGTACATCCTACAAATGTATGTGAAACTCATAAGAAAGACTACCTTTGTAGCAATCAGAGATTTCTGAAATAGGTCAGACATGCAAGACTACTATATTCATTTATATTAGTATAGCAATATTACGATTTTTGCTTTATTCTATTACGATTTTTCTTTATTCTAGTCAGTTGTTGCTAATACAACAAACATACCCAGTTAGAGACTGTTCAATGTTTTAGTAAACACTTGGCTCTCTTGCCAGCAGCCCAAATAACCACTTTTCTATTTGCAGCCATGTTTTCTGAGGGATGGCAGCTGTTGCAGAAGACGCTTCATTATTAGGCTATTCATAATATTTAATATTCTCTGGAAAATGTCTAATTAACCAAGTATGCCATCTTTACCAATCAAGTAAAATGAGATTTCTTTAATTTTAATTTTCTAAATCACCTCAAACACTCCAGAATGTAATTTAACAGGGAACACAACACATTTTGTCTAGAGTCTAAGCGAGATTTTGAATGGTACTTTTCCCCCTGTCTATATATTACCCTTGCTTCTGGGTCTCATGAATTCCTACTGGATCAACTAAACAAACTCCAAACAAAAAATCTCAAGCTGAAGAGACAAAAATCACTGAAATTTCTGCCAAAGTGCATTTTCTTTTCCTGAGGTCAGCCTACTCACAAGGAATACCAGATACCTGGCAGAATCACTGGGTACCACCTGACATCCTGAGCAGTGCCCTTCTCGGGTGGGGAAAGGCAGCAGGACACGGAGCCAAAGTCAAGATCTTGATTCCTCCCTCCTGCTTCCAGGAGTACTCTTTTCAAGACACTTAGCAGGCTTTAGGTCTAGACCCAGACTCTATCTGTAGTGATAAATAATTCATCTTCATCTCCCTGCTGAGAACTGCGATGGACAGCTACGTTTCTTAGAAGGAACACAACTTTCCATAAGGAAGAGAGAAGGTTATATTTTTTTATGGACACACTTAACTGAGAACAAACTCCGGGAGGAACAAGGCAATTACAGATTTCTCATTCCCCATCCCACTGTGGGATATGCTTTAACTTGCTTTCACTAGCTTAAATTCGCAGCAGTCCATAACTAACACACAGACAAAACAACGTGCTCCTGACACACAAAGTTCATTTCCTGGAGAGATAATCAAAGAAAATAAATGAGCTGCATAACAGATGTGTCATATAATGCACCATTGCAGCGATACAGACAGGGTAAGAGCCTATCCAGGAGAAGTCTGCAATAAATCTTTCCTAATTATTTCTGTGTATCTTAAAAACTCCTATATATCTAATGTTAGATTTTAGTGAATGACTCACTTGAACAGAAAACTAATACAGATGATATTAAAATAACCTCTAAACTGGAATTACAGTTGATTATGCTCAGAGATGTAGTACTGGAAAGAAAATAAAAGAATTATGCTGAAGTTATTAAACATCAAGTAAAAAGGGCCAATTTATGTGAATTATGTGAACAGGGAACAATGGCTATGTGCGCATGCACATACATATCGCATCAGTGCTTTCCAACAATCACATATTCTTTTTGTAAATTATTTTAAGAAATAAATAAATCAGGAGGGATCATTACTTACTGTTTACTTAGACTGGAAATTAATGAGCGTTTCTTGGAAAGCTCCAGGGTTCAGCATAGCTGAAGACTCTAAGACAGATATGTTCATCCAAGAGTGTAAATTACTTATCAGCTAAAGAAAAATAGCAGGAAATGTTTTTATAAAAGGATCATTTCTTTTAGAAATAAAATATTACACTTTAAGTATTTAATTTCCTTAAGTTTTGGCTAAAAATATAAAAATTATTACTGTAGATGCTCATTTTTGCCTCTTTGTTTGCCAAGACCAATAGAATTTCATCTTCAAACATTTATTACCAAATTAACTTGTACGTTATTGAATGCCCAATGAATTCCAATATGTAAGCAGTTCTTGTTAAAAGAATGTTAGCTCCTTCTTACATGTTGGGTGTTGAAATTACTTACAGTAAGTAAATTTTGGTTACCAAAGATATTTGTTCTTTGAGACAGCTTGCTGGGAAGCCCCAAAATTCAAAACTTTTAAATTCAAATATTTCTTACTCTGGAAAGTTCTGAACAGTGTCCGCCTTGTAATAGCTCTTTGGGTCTTGATTTTAAAACCACTGTGTACATAAGGAAATTTACATAATCTTAATAAATGTATCTGGATATGTGCATGCTTGTAGAAACAGATTTACAGGCTAAGTTTGTCTTCAGATTTAAATTTAAACTTCAGCATATACTCCAGGCAGGGATATTTAGATGGAGAGATGTGTTTGAGGTTCACCACTCTGAAGAAGGGTGTTTCTTTAAAAAATCACCTAGAGTAGAACATAATTATTGTGTTGAGCTAATAAATGGATGGCTTTGGATGCCTGTATTAATTTTTTTTCAAACGATTTACTTCCACAAACAAAGAAGGGAACTAAGACATCTCTGGGAAAACAAATATTATAGCATTTAAAAAGAAATATTGGGGTTCCAACTGTTATTGATTTATTGGGCAAATGTCATGAAGAACGTAGTTAGCTATATTTCCTTTTTTCTAAATATACAAAACACACTTTATCTGGAAAAAAAAAAAAAAGAATTTTCACAGCATGTTACACACATTCACCTCCATCTTAACAGAAACTCATTTTCTTAAGAGAAAGCCACAGCCATTTTTTGATCCTGTGCACAGAGAACAACTACAATTACGAAGCATAAGGAAAAGACAGTCACTGTCATTCTCTATTTGTTTATAAACTTGCATCTTATTACAGCTTTCCTAAATTCAAGGAGGCTAGAAGGTTGGTTAACATGCTCGATTCAATAGCTTTTGGCAGTCACCTTTCCATGCAAAGTAACTACCTCTGTGAATGAGAGGACAGTATAGCACTCTCTATGAATTACTCTAACATTGGATTTTTATAATATTACAAAGAATTACTGACGTTGATCATGTTTTTGAATGAAATATCACCTGACATATGAAGTAGAGCTTTTAATTGTGGCCACAGAATGTTGCTAAAAGGGACACAGGCAAATGCACTCTCGTAATGGCATCAACACCTGACTTATTCTTCAGAATCTCTTTCTTCTTCTGGACAAAGAAATAAAATCTGGAAAGCTACAGAATTAGCTTTAGGAGTTTGTAAAAAAAGCTAGTAAAAAATTTTTTAAAAATGATTAAATGTTGCAAGATATGTATTAGAAAACCCTCAAGGATATACTTCTGAGCTCATTCAAAGGTTCTCTAAAGAAAGATTTAAAATGGTTCTCCATTGGTTTTCCATTCCTGACTCTGTTTCCCTTGATTGAAAATTTATGCAAAAGAAGTTACCCTGTTTGAATAGATTCTTTTAATCCCCACTGCCAGGAAACTCCTGGTGAAAGAATGGGGCACAAAGCTCAAAGACTATGGCTTAGAAGAGGAAATATGACCGGGCTAGTAAGCAGACAACATCACAGGCTCTTCCTGTGGCAGGGGGAACAGACGACAACCAGATCCTTCCGCTTCAAAGAGCCCCTGAAAAAATTACTGTCCTCCAGCAGGAGCCCTAGGAATGAGTAAGAAGTCCGGGACTGAGCTGCTGAAGTTACTCTTGGCTCATCTGACTGATTCCCAGTATCCTCGTCCTCTGGTTCTCTTGCATGTGCTCTCTACGTTTTCTCCCAGTTGGACTCTCCTTGATGCTGGTCAGCTCTCTAACCCTAGTCCTGATGCATTTATCTCCCCTTCTACATCCCTAACTCTAGGGACTCCCTACGGTTTGAAAACCATTGTATTAGGATACCTCTTAAATTTCCAGTATCACAGTTGTTATTCAAACCCTGATCTTTTTTCCTCCTACTATCTTTTTCTTCCAGTCTTCAGCTAGTGAAAGCACTGCCTGTATTTTTGTTCCCACAGATACCTGCAGCCAAAGTTTTTGTTCCTTTCCAAGCACTTCTGCTGAACTGTTCCTTCTTGCCTTTTGGCTTTTCCCTGTCTGACACAAGCTCCCAGTGTATATAACTCTGTCAGATGTCTCCCTGTCCTTTAGAATCAGCGTCTTCCCCTCAGTTTCTCACCAACAAACCATTGTGTTACATGGTCTCGTCTTTTTCTCTCATTTAAATTTCTCCACAGGAGGAAATACACCTCATTGAGTTTCAAAAGCACTAAAAGACAGTTCTATAGATAATAAAAATAAAAGCTACTTCCAAGAGTAGGTTTGTCTCACACAGCTCACAGAAGCTGGGGGAGGAGGATGGAAAGGGGGGTTTGTTTGGTTTTACGCAATATAGACATGAAAGACTAAAGGTGTTTCCCAGACTAAGAAAACACAGGGATGGAAAGCTTTTATTTCATATTCAAAAATTATCACTCTGCTGCCTTGCATAATCATGGTATTTCATGAGATACCTCTCAGTCTGATGTTCAAAGTCAAATGGTAACTGATTACCTTATTCCGCTATAAGGATTGATTTTTATCTCTTACATTCATGGTAATGAATTGAAACTTCACAGAAATTAAATTAGCAAAACGCAGCCATAAAGTAAGATCCAGATGCTTGTTATCATTTCTCTTTTGCTAACAGATCTATTTGCATCCTCTGTTTTTCCCCTATGAAGTCAGGGCAGCAGTTAGAGTATCACTTCAACAGATTAAATAGATAAGCAGAGGGCTGGTTTTTGAAATAACATTTTGCAAATCTTCACAGCAAGCCCATTAGTCAAAGGAGAAGAGACTATAAAGGAGATATTTTGGAAGGTTCATTAAAAATTATTACAGGGATTGCAAGCCATTCCTTTTTTTAAGCTAAGTGTAAATTATTGCCAGGAGGATCACTGCACTTTCAAGCTCTGAAAAACTGTCTTGTACTTAAAGGGTTATTAACACACACCACTCTTGTATAAGACTTCTTTCCTTCCACTGCAAGCTGCCTTTTTTTTTTTCCAAGGTTTGGTGTCACTGAAGTGCAGTGTAAAATTGTGGCTATTGTTGGCCTCTTTACACACTGTTCCTAATTTAACAAACAGAGCAGTTTAGAAGGTCAAATAGGAAAACAATATCTTAAGAAAATAGCAACTTCTGTGGCTTTGAAATAAAAAAATCAGTGCCAAAATGTTTATCTCCTCGGTTCACAAAGCCATAAAATAAGTACAGCACCGTGAATCATCTCAAAACTTCAAAGCTTGTATGCCCAGCGTACCATTTTAGGGCTATTAAGTTGTACAGCTACTGTACTTCTAGTAAATAGTTATACAAAACTGTAGCAGCAGTGCCAAAGATTTCACCCTTGCAGCAAAATTTCCTTAAAGCTACACTCTTTACCAGGAACTCACTGTATAAGCTCATAATGTCTCTCTTACCATCTCAAGAGCTTCTGCACAAAAACATTATTGATGATTGCATTAAAAATACTAGCTTCTTTTAGAGATTACAGTACTCCAAATACAGATATTAAATGATATACACAGCAAGTGAATAATGAAACACAATAAGTTAATTCCTTTGACATATCAGCATTTCTGTAGATAAAGCAAAGTAATGGTTTTTGCTCATTGCATCAAAGACCACGGTGGAAATTCACTAAACTTTCTATGCAACTGAAGGTGGTACTACATCCCCAAGATGTTATGGAAACCAAGAGGAAAACAGAAATCCATATCTTTCAGGAATACATGGTTCAGAAGTGAGCAGAACATTTATCCATCTACACTGATATCGTGCCTACATGTGATTTTTAGTGATTTGTCCCAATTAAATGGTAAAAGGCTCAATTTACATGTGTATGTAAAGTCTAGCCCATCACAATCTGTTTGCACCCGCCCTGTTCCAGCTGGCTGGGGTAATCAGAAGGCACAACTGGTGTCTTACAGAGGCCATCTGGGAGGACCTAAGCCAAAATCCCCATTAGGCCATGTAAGGAGCAGGTCCTGTGGGGCATCCTGAATTTTTTGTATATGTCATAGGACACTGTACAAGATTTTTGTTAATGTAATCTGGCAAACCCACTTGTATCAGTGGCCAAGGTTTCAAAGGAAAATTAAAACAAGCTTTTATGCACTTGGCATATTGTGAGTTGCATTGTCATGGGAGAACTTTGTTATGACCTCAGTTAACAATCATGTTATACTTAAATATTGAAGATCATTTTTTAAAGTTATGCTCAAGAAGCTGCCACAAGTTATCTTTCCCCCGCAGTTTTTAACACCACCAAGACTGCAGAGTCAATTTAAGCAAGTTTGAACTACTGCTGAACAAGTTACAATAAAGATTTAGACCATGTCAGGTCTGCAAGGGCTCACCTCATTTTGGAGATTATTCTCAGCATGACTTTATAACAGATCTCTGCCTACGTTATACTACACAGGCCACCATAAATTAATTTTAATTACTCCTTTTTGTAGAATAGATTCACGTCTATCCAGTACCTCTTCTAATTAGCTGTTCATTCTTCCATGCTCACCTATGCACATCATCAGAAAGACTGTCTGACCAAAACAACATCTTTACAGGTTGCTTTGACACATTCCCTCTTCTTTAAAGCCTACACAGCAAAATAAACTCCAAACATGTCCCTGAAAGCCCTTACACTTACTTGTAAACTGTATCTTTATTGCATTTCTGCTCTGTTAATATCAATTTCTTCCTTCTTCAAGAAATATGCTTTCAACCCAGCCACTCGTATTGACTTTGCTCCTTGCTTTCTGTCAGCTAAGTGCCTGCATTCAGCTAAATGAACTTGTGTGATGCTTCCAAGGCTTGAGAGATGTGCACAGGAGAGGCTGTTTTCTGGGACTGCTTTTTTCTACTGGTAAAAAGCACGTCCACTTTTTAGCAAAAAAATGGTTTTACCCTTGATTCTGAAGCTTGAAACCTTAGTAAATCAGCTGAGAAAATAACTGAGTGGAATCCCACAATGCTGTTGCACAAAATACTTCACCTAACAGAAAGAAGTTATTCAATTCCTCTGTTTATGCGTAAAGTATACAAAACTCCTCTCTAATTAAGCAGTATTGCATAATTCCTAGTAATAATGGAGTGTTCAAAGGCAACATACTGTGGAGGTGAAAACAGGACTTATATTGCCAGACACACTTCTCTTAATATACATTGCCAGTACACTCCAGCAGAAGGAAACAGGCAAACAGTCCAAGCAAAGGCTCTGTCTTTGAAAGGTGATCTGTACTTCTAAGATTTAATATCAGCAACTAAGAACACTCAACCTTTTCTAGGGACCAAATGAGAGATATAAAAAGAAAAAAAATAAAAATTTAAGCACCTCGCTCCAAAATTCCTACTCTAAGAGGACAGAATTTTAGAGGTATGTAAACAATTGGGCCTGAATTCTTTTAAATCAACTTTCTAAAATACTTTAATTTCTGCTTTTTTGTCATGCATCCAAGACACAACACCAAGAACCAGCTAGGTGTCCAGCACTTTCAGAACCCCCAAACTATTCATATTCTACCTCTCCTGCTTTAGGAGTTTCCTTTGGTATGATTGTTTGAACGGTGCGTAATAGATTAAGCTATGACTGGGAAGGAATTTACTTTTTTAACCAAAGTTCACTAGTTTTATAACAAACCTCACCTGTTAGAGTACTTATTAATGCATATACATAGAGTCATTTGGCTTAGTTTCTTCTTGGGAGCTATTTTGACAATTAACAGACACATACATTTCCATGTAAAACACATTGAATATACACAAATAGTTGATAAACTTATACATTTGATTTTTCCAATTTCAGAAGCTTTCTTAGGAAACAAAGGATATATTTGCTACACCGGGCAGTTTTTTCATCTTCACCAGATGTAATCATCTTGCAACAAGCAGTTTTAGAGAGATTTCTGAATAAAACATGTATCTGAGTTCCCTAACAGTGTTGCTTTGTATCTAAACACATTTTCATTAATTACACTATCAAAATCAAATGTCATAGAAGACAAATGTTTCAAGTTGGACAACATAATGAATTTAGAGTGTGGCAGATTCCTGTTGACTGTAAATTAATGGATTTTAACAGACTTAGGCTAATTATGTCTCTAAAATCAGTAGAAAAGTCATTTGAATTTAGCTGTTTTGATAGTGAATAGCTTTAACACTATGGACATGCGTTCATTTTTAAAAGCATTTTCTAAAGGCATGATCCGAGGCATACCTAAACGACCAGGAAAACCCACCCTTGACTTGAACAGACTGTGGATCACGTCTTAACCACTGTGATTTTGTCAAGAATGAAATTCTCAGGTGATTTTTTACAAGATGCGATGAGAAATGAAACACACACAGGTTCTCATTGATCATAGCTGGAGCCCACAAAGTGACATGTGAAAAGTGGTAAAAAGGAAACCCATGAGGACTGGAAAAGACTCAGATTTTATGGGTTACTGATTTACCAGGAAGAGTCTTGCCAAGTTTAAATGCAGGAAAACAGAAAAATGGGATAACCCGGGTGTAATGCTGTTGAAGTAATGCACTATGTGAGTGAGAGCTGTGGCAGTGTTCTCTAACATCCCTTCATAGAGCAGCTAAATAATTTTAATGACTTTTCTAC
>VYZM01002720.1:1455-36976 GCA_013398915.1 Dromas ardeola
TGTCGTGGTTCCATCTTGTCTTTCATCATGAATGTCTGATGTTATGTCCCAACATTATATACTTTGCAGATTTTCTATACGTATTTTCCCGTATCATTGTAAATACATATATTTTAAAATTTTATATATATGTCTTATAACTTTTAAAAATTCTTTAAAGTATAATGAAAAAAATTAATAGTCTTTGTTTTTGAGGCCTGCTAGTTCCCAGTTTATCTTCTTGAGCAAAGCATGAGGAAAAGAGAACAATACTTCATACAAAGTAATGAAGTTGAAAAGAAAATAACTTTAAAGTAGGAGCCATCAGAAACAGACATTTTGACACACATTTAAATAAGGTAGCAGTGGACAGAGGTCAAAAGCAAGGAGTGCAGAGTGGTGGGAATATGGGAGACTTCAGAAATGATAAAGCGGGGGGAAGGGACATCTGGACATCTACCTCAAGTCAAGCTGGGGCACAAGCAGGAGGAAATGCAGCTCCCCGTGCAGTCACAGAACAGTGACACTATTGGAGTAACTGAGACATGGTGGGATAGCTCACATGGCTGGAGTGTAGTAAAGGATGGATACAAACTCCTCAGGAGAGACAGGCAGAGAAGATGCTGTGGTAGTCTCTGTGTGAAGGAGCAGCCTGGATGTATGGATCTGCTGTTGGGGGTGCAGAATCGGCTGTTTGAGAATTTGTGGATCAGGATCAGAGAACAATAGAACAGAGAACTCAAATTGAGAGTCTGTTACACACCACTGGATAAGGGTGAGGAAATGTGTGAAGTGTTCTTCAAACAGCTCAAGGAAGTCTCTAATTCACAGACTGTAGTTCTCATCGGACTTTATCCTTCCTGATATACGTTTAAAAGGCAATATGGCAGGGCATATATAGCAAAGATTTCGCAAGATCTTAAAGAATCCATACCTATGTTTCACAGCAAGATTTACTCTCAGTAGGTATTTGTCCAGATAGTCCTTTAAAAACCTTCACATTTTCCAAAAGCAGTGTTTTCCCATATTTTATTTTTAATATTAATAGAAAGGGGTTTTATCTTTTATTCCACATTATCTTTTTCTTGCTAAAATTTAAGCATGTCATCTTTTTTCCTGTATATAGCTTTGTACCTGTGCACATTAGAAACGAATTATTTTCTTCTTTGCAACTTCTTTTACTTATTTAGTTTTGGTCTTCTTTTCTTTAGCTACAGCAGTCCTAATGCACTCTTTCTTCACAAGTCATGCTTTTGACAGCATTGGTAATGTTTGTTAATTTCCTCTAGATTGTTTTTAATTTATCCATGCTTTCTTTTGAAGTGTTGGACCCCAATTAGCAAAGAGTGGATAAGAATTTTTGTGATCACAGCTCATAGTTAGAGCATGCTCTATGCTGCACTTTGAGATGCTGGTGTGTCCAGTTATTTACCTAATTAGTCTATGAGGGTTATTTCAATTGTTATTCCACTTTTAAAATAATGTTTTGGGTTTTAAATAACATTTTTAATGAAGAATGTGTTCTTCATTAGTTTTGGTTTTGTTTTTTTTGTCAGAATGGATTAATTGTTGAATTCCACGTAGATGGGCAAGGCTTTCATCTTTTTGTATTGCCCATGGAATGAAGCACTTGTGGTAACGCACAAATACAAAGTCTCCAGGAGCTCTAGAAAAATCTGGCCAAAGTCCCAGAATAATATTGTGCTAATTTACGACAATCTATAAATCTCCAGGCTGGCCAAAAATATAGTGCCAGATCCCAATTTTCTAACTATATGAAGTAAAAAACAAAGCGCAGACATTTATAGGAATAATGTTGTGGTTTAACTCTTCATGTACTCCTATTTCATTTAGTACAAATACTGAAAAAGAAATATTTGGAGATTCAGTCCTCCTGCAGCTTTGAGCATCAAGTAAGAACGCTGAGGCCTGCTTACTTTGTGTCAAACTGAAAGCATAATGAAAATTACTTTTCATATATTTGTTCATCTGAACAGGATTAGAAAAAGCAGAGATTTATGAATAAGAATAATGATCATAACTTCATAAACAAACTATTTTGGGAATTTTCTTCTAATTGGGGATGAAAGTTCAAAGGACAAGATGTGGACATCACACACCAAGGATTTTATAAAGTGTTCTGTTTCTATCATTACTAGGAACATCAAAGACTGAGGTAAAATTTTATACTTATTAACAAACGCTACCACCCCAGGAACCTGGGAAAATCAAGTTAAGATGTCTGATACTCACTGAGCTAAGGTTTATCGCTCATAAACGGTACAGCAAATGGATTAAGAGCACTGCTTCACTGAAGGGAGAAAACAAAATGAACAGCAGAATAATTGATAACTGGCTGCTCCGGATGCTCAAAGTACAATAATAACAGTTCTTCTCGTTTCTCATCCCCTTATGATGCAGCTGCTAGGATAGTCAGTTCTTTTCATGTAACATGCAGTTATGCATCACTCATAGTACAGGATTAATAATTCCAGGGCGCTGTTATCTTCCTTGTTTAATTGCATAGCCTCATTTAAGATGCAGCTAAGTCAGCAAAGTGACCTGTCAACTGTTTGCTCTTTCTAGCTGTTCCAAGCAGCCACGCTTGCTCTAATTATTCTGGTATCTCTATATGCATGGTTGCTCAATTATCCACTTCTGGTGGTCACTGCAGCTCTTCAAGTAAGCTTGAATTGTGTAAGAAAAACAAGTATATATAACAGCTATATGTGCATACTTAGAAAAATACCTACTATTTAAAAAGACCTCTTAAAAAGGACTCTTATCCCTCCCTTGCAAATTTATGACTTGCTTTCTGAGTCTGCAAATTCTTCCCTTAAATTAAAATCAGCCACTGCATGCCTCACTCTCAGGCATAGTTTGATGTCTCTTTTGGGTACTATTTTTCATGTTATTACCAGTATAACATTTCCTTTATTACAGTCTTGTTGCTTTGCAGTCTTGTTGTTTGGTTTGGTTTGGTTTTGTTGTTTTTTTTTTTGTGTGTGTTTTTTTGTTTGTTTGTTTGTTTGTTTTTAATAGAAAGTTACTCAACTATAATAAAACACCAAAATATAAATTCAGCATACGGTAGACCTGTTCATAGTCCCTTTCACTTATTCTTCCTTCTGTCAACCATATCCCCTTTTGATCCTGTTTCATCCTGTTTCTACCTGAAGAGTGGCTGAATGTTTCAGTCATGTATCATTGACACAATTTTTTTATATTTTATTTTTTTACATTAAGATATGTTTAATTTCATTTGCAAATGGCCTTATGATCATCAGATGAAAGATATTACAGATTACATATTTTTGTGAAATATTTGTGACACTACATCATTACTATCATTCTGTTCTTTTTACTTCTGTAGGTATCAATTAAAAGGCATTTCCTTCTCTGTGTTAAGGATGGTTCTCCTAAATTAAACCCCAAAAGAAGTCCCCTCCCAAATTCCCTTACTGATGTAGATGTTTGCATACAATATTACATTACATTGCATTTGTTCATCAGCAAAAAAAGGAAAAAAAACAACCACCCCAGTGATTTTTACAATATTTTTCTTTATTTCAGTCCCAATAGAGATAAGTTTCTCTATTAATCCAAAAAGCCTTGATAAACCAGATGTTCCTTTTCACATACATGTAATAATTTCTCACTGTTTAATTTAAAGAACTGTAGTTATGAAAGAGGCCAGAGTACACTTCACAGTTCTTGGGTTGAATTTCAGATATTTCAGGATGACAATTTAACTCATTCATTTTATGTAAGACTACAGAAACTGCAGCTAAGACTGAGCTTTTCTAGGCTTTGGAAGGTTTAGGATAGCTTTGGATGTCCTTTCTATAGTCAGCCCATCCATTCAAAAAACCATAGAAATACAGATGCCTAAGACTTTTGCAGGCAAGTTATTTCTATTCTTCGGTACAAAGAAGTTTCCTCTACATCCCTAGTCACTTGCATTTGAAAATGATACTACTGTATTACATTTCATCAATGTAGTGTGTAAGGGTATGTAGTTAAGATTCCTGCAAATTTTAACTAAGTAGTTTCCTTGGACAGACCTTATTTTAATATCTATTTTTAGAGTATTAAAGAGCTAGAAACAAACTAAGGAAATAGATTTCAAATATCTCCGAGTCTAAGAACTGTAGATGGAATGTATTTTCAACAAAATATTTTCTATATTTTCATGCTTTTTTTTCTTTTTAAGGAAGGTGATATTAAAAACCTTGAATGCTGAATGAATTTCTATTTCTCACTTCATAGAACAGAAAAAAAAAACCAAACATTATTTGAATTTATTGGATTAGTAGTATGTAATGCATTGTAAAAATATATCCATGGCTTTTCAATATAATTTCCATATTTTGGATCATCTGTTGAAGCATGTGACCTTGTTTTTGGAGGTTTGGAGTTTTCAGTAGGAGTCAGGCTATCCAATGACTATGGTGCTTAGCAGGTTATATTTTATTGTTTCTTTCAGTGTTCTGTAATTGTTAAAAACAGTGGTACCATATGTCTAACATGATATCTGATGTCAAATTCAGCTCTAGGTACTGGGCAGGTGGTTGGCGAGGAAGTCAACTTCTGTTGAGCAAATGGGTTCTGTTGAACTAAAATTTGTTGTGGATCAAATAAAGAGCCAAAGAAGCTATATGGTTGCTTGTTTGGCACCGTAACAGAAATCATATTCAAGAATAAGGACAGGGATTAGAGTGATGTGGATGAAACAATTTAATAGTGTCAGATCAAAAGAAAAAATATGCATTTTAAATGCAGGTAACTGGTGGCAATACTTATAAAAATGCAAAGGCTATATGAAGTTAAAAAAATGAGGAACTTGGATGTTGAAAAATAATATAATGCATTGCTAAATGAGAATCCTTCCAATGAACTTAATGGTGATGGTAACAGGCAAAAAAGAACAGGGGAAGTAGACAAGACTAAGGATGCAAAGGATGATGCTGCAATAGAGATACTATACTATAAGAAAGAAAATATTTTACAAGAGTTATTTTGGAAAGGGAAGACTTTACCTAGGAAGCCAACTATCTTCCCTTTTAGTATAAATCTGAATTAATTTTGTATGTTGGATCCATAGTCCCTTTTTCCCATCCTACTTTTTACAGAACTCCTAAGATGACTCTGGGAAAGTGCATGTAAATCCGGGATGATATGCATCTGCACATAAATCTGTCTTGCAGAACTGTAGTTTTCAGGCATTTGTTCTATCAAATTTTCTGCCTCTCATAACCCTGGCAGTATCCACAAGAAATGCAAAAACACTGCTTTAAGTATCACAACATAATGTTGCTTTACAAACAGTATTTCCTCAACAACACAAGCTAAATATTTAGTATGATTTCTGATTTTGGTCTGTGAGTTAAATTATTTTACAGTTTTTCCAAGCTCTGTTTACTGGAAAAACTACAGCTTAATCTGGTTTTGCAGTACCTTCATCAATCTGTGATAACACATTGGTGTTTATGTGGCTTGTTTCTCCATTCAGAATACTACCTTCTGCTCACCACCTAGTGTCTTAAATATATTGCTTTGCCTAATGTTCATAAGCACATAGAAAATCCAGAAAAAAAAAGGGTCATGTATCCTGAAGTGCTAAGCATGACACTGCACATTAGTTCTGTTTGGTTTGTGCTACTGTGAATAGATTTACCACCATCCCAATTTCAGTTATCTTTGGATTAAATTTGTTTGTGTCTCATGTCTACAATACTATTTGCAAGACTACCTGCCATTTTGAACAAGGATGCTATAATGATCTTGCTATTAGCCAAATAATTTTCTCTCAGACATAGATTCCAACACTGCATATTATCTGCTTTGTGCCAGCACTATGGAGATGGTTTACAGACATTAGTGATTCTGTAGCCCTCTAGTCCCAGAATAAATTAATGTATAATCTGCACACTGTCAGCTGAGGAGTTGGCAGGCTTGGTAGAGTCTGCTGCACTTCAGCCGCTTCCTGGCTAGGCTAGCACATAGAAAGTCCAAATGAGAGATTTTCTAAATATGCACAAATAATTACACTAAAAGCTCCCTTTTCTGTCATCCCTAGTATTTCACTCTTCCAGTCCTTCTAAAATTAATCTTTCTTCCTAATTGTTGTACCATCATTTGAACAAGATTCTGAAAGATCTATGGTCCACATCAAGAAGTTGCTAGTAAAGAGCTTTGCCATCAATATTTAGATACATTACGAACAATAGCTTGAAACTTGTCAGCAACTCCTGGTATGTTAACAGAACAAATTTATTTCTGGAGAGTGTTCAGATAACCCTGTTAGATAAGAGCTTTAAGTTAGTGGATCAATATTACACACATTTAAAGAAAAAAAAAAAAATGTAAAAAGTGAAAGTAAAAATATAAGCATTAAAAACTAACAAACAAACAAACAAACAAACAAACAAACAAACAAACTTCCTTAAGGTAATGATGCTTGTTATATAATTTGCAAATTGAGGAAAGAAAATGGAATTCTAGAACAAAAATACATTTTTCTTTTGAATTGTGTTGTTCCCCCCCCCATCATCTATTTATTTAGGGAGTTCTGAAGACAAACTGTTCATGTCTAAGTATAACATTTGTCATAGCTACCTCCAAAGATTTCATGTTGTTAAACTACCATTTCAGCTTCATATGAAAATCTAAAGCAAACCAAAATAGCAAATGAAGATAAATGAACTGATTAAGTCACAGACAGTTCTTGCAGGTAGGTAAACAGTCAACACATAATTTTCAAGGTCTCGTAACAGCCCCCCCAGAGGCTGCAGTTCTTGCTGCAATTTATTTTGTAACACTATAGATTAAAAATTCATAAAACAATTGACAGTATTTAATGTGAACAAATATTTGACAAGCACAGGAGAACTGTGCAAACTGAAGCCTTCTGTAGAATCTGGAAATAAAGAGTGCATAAAGACCGTTTTGCAGAACTGGCTAATGAGGTTGAAAGTCCATCTAAGAATAAGTCTGACGTACAGGCTGCTCCAAAGAAAGCAAGGAACACAGGACAGTCCTGTCTTAAGGCACAGGCACGAGGCAACTATTTGCAAGTGCCTGAAGAGATGGTATGTGCTGTGTTTCAGGACTTGACTCCACTGACGGCAATTCTAGGTTCACTGTGTATGATGGGGTGTTTTCCATACATGAAGCAGTCTAACATTTTGAACATGCATGTGTATATGCAGATTATTTCTTCTACTAAATATGCAGATAAATGCATGAAAATGAGTATTCTCACTGAGCTTCTATACAAAAAGAAATGCTGTGTTGTTTGTGTAGATTGTCTTGAGACCAAATGTGTGAGATAGCTGGCTTCAATTCAGCTTGAGTAGATTTAGGAGGTTTTTTACAGGGTCATTTGGAATATTGTGTACTATATTGCTTCCTAAAATTTGGATTACTTTCTATCTATATTATTTAATTTATTATTTATATATATAGTTATTTATATATTTAAACTTTGTCCAACAGCAGAATTGGTGTAAGTCAACTTAAAACATTACTTTGTCCTTCTGTGTAGGGTAGTTGCATGTTATATTGTTTTCCTTTTCTTTGTGAAATGTATCCTGTGTACTTCTCTGGCAATTTAAGTGTGGTATTAAGTGAAGAGTTGTACTTAAAAACATAAACCAAGTTGTTGCTAGACAATTAGGAAGTCTTGCATTATTTGATCACCAGTTCCCTACAGGATTCTATCCAGCACAGTGGCAGGGTTCCCATGGAAACAACAACCCTATTAAAGCCTCCAAGAAGTCCTGTCTTTCTCCAGTTCCAACCCCCCCCCCCTTTTTTAGCCAGTTTGTATTATGCATAAGCATTTCATTTCAAATGGTGCAATAAATGGGAGGATTTAATCCCCTCATTAAATGGAATATATTGCTTTCCATAATAAGCTCTAACATTCTGTGGACCAACTGTTCTGTCCTTGTGCTCCTGTCCTAATTTTAGGCAGTTTTATATTAGGGGGGATACGGTTATTCATTTGCAAGTTAACCACATTATTTGTGAGCTAAGAAGATTTAAGCTACCTGTGTGACACACCTCAAATAATGTGAACAATTAAGCAGTGAACAGATTGCTTAGGAAGGCTGTAGAATCTCCATTATTTGGTGGTGGTTTTCTGCCTTTTTTTTTACATTCAGAAATATGTGAGATTAGTAGGGGGGGAGGGGTATAATTTGCAACCCTTTTAAATTTCCTAATGGAGGCATCTACCCCTTTTTAGGACGTAGACTTACTCTTCTCAGTTATTGTCTTAAGAAGTAGAGCCACTGTTCTATGAACTAAAAATCAAAACCCACTGATGATTCATTTCTCATTTCTATTCTTTAAAACATAGTTGTCATCTTCTTTGTTCTGTAGGGTCTGTTTTTAGTAAGCCAATGCCTTTCCAAAAAGTTCAGATTCATGGTTCTGAGATATAAGTTAATTCTGGACAGATGATCTAAATATTTATTAAACATTTCAGTACTGTTTCAGTCCTAGTCAGTACATTTAGAACTGTATTTGTAAATGCCGAGCCAGGTTAGGAATTAAGATCAAAATAAGATACAAAGTTTAGACCCATTTCAAGAAAAGATTTTTTTAAATTTGACAGTTTGTGTCAAATTAACTTCCCGGTGGGTAGATGTGAAAGTAGTTATTTCGAAGTCCTCATTACCACCATGCTCACTAGCCTTGGCAGATCCAGAATTTGCAAATAAATTCTTGCAAAATGAGAGAACGGACCCAAATTTATAAAAAATGTGAAGATAAGTAAAAGGCTTATAAGTATCAAAATGTGCAAAACAGTAGTGCATGCATTATTCTTCATGGCATAGTAATACCCCTATTAAAAACAATGGGAATGACTGAAAGCAGAATTAAGCTGTGTGAAAACCAAAGACTGAGGGTTTGTAAAAAAAAAAACAAAGGGAGTGAAGTGATCAAGACTGCTATTTTTCTGTTATACTTACTTTTCCTAGTGGCTTTAAAAAAAATAAAAATGCAAGTTCACTTCCATGCCATGTGATTTACATCAGCTTACTAATGTGTTTACTCCATCTCTGAATTTCCATAGTTCTTAAAGAGTACTAACACTCAGAGTGTCGGGTTTTTTCTTGGACTGAAAAGTTTGCATTAAACATTTCTGCTGGGCTCTGAACTATATGTATGCAATTGAGATGTTGGCAACTGCAGAGAAATTATACTTGCAAAAAAAATACTGTTTAGCTGAGAAAACAATTTTTATAAAAGATTCATTCAACAGGATAGCAGTAAATACATTGTTTAATCCATCTTTGTAATGGAAATTAAGCTGTGTTATCTCAGTAATAGAAGCATCATGTTCTGCTACAAAAACTAAGAGTTTAAGGAAGTCTGTCTTTTTTTTCTGCATGGCTTTTTGCATTTCTCAAATGTGCCTCTTCTCATGATAATTCATTTTCATATTTCACATAATCACTACTTAATATTTTTCGTTCATTTTATGATAGTTCTTAAAATGTTTAGATGTTAGGAAGGCTGTTTAATGACCAAAGAGTTCAAAAGCTTCCTGTAAGATCAACTAAGTGAACCTACAAGTTGGAGTGGTCTTTAGCTGGATTTGGAATAGGCAGGATGTGAGGGATTCCTTCAACCATCTTCAGTATAGAAGTCTACACGTTGATCAGTTGTCTGGACTAGATATAACATTTAACACTCATTTAAAATGAGCCAGCTCTGTGCACTGGCAGCCCAGAAAGCCAACCACATCCTGGGCTGCATCAAAAGAAGCGTGGCCAGCAGGTTGAGGGAGGTGATTCTGCCCCTCTACTCTGCTTTGGTGAGACCCCAGGCTGGCTGCGTCCAGCCCTGGAGCCCCCAACATAAGAAGGACATGGACCTGTTGGACCGAGTCCAGAGAAGGGCCATAAAGATGATCATAAGGGGGGCTGGAGCACCTCTCCTATGAGGACAGGCTGAGCCAGTTGGGGTTGTTCAGCCTGGAGAAGAGAAGGCTCTGGGGAGACCTTATAGCAGTCTTTCACTTAAAGGGGGCCTACAAAAAAGGTGAAGAGGGTCCCTTTATCAGGGAGTGTTGTGATAGGATGAGGGGCAATGGTTTTAAACTGCAAGAGGGTAGATTTAGATCGGATATCAGGAAGAAATTCTTTACTGTGAGTGTGGTGAGACACTGTAACAGGTTGCCCAGAGAAGTTGTGGGTACCCCATCCCTGGAAGTGTTCAAGGCCAGGCTGGATGGGGCTTTGAGCAACTTGGTCTAGTGGAAGGTGCCCCTTCCCATGGCAGGAGGGTTGGAACTAGATGATCTTTATGGTCCCTTCCAACCCAAACCGTTCTATGATTCTATGATTTAAGGCCACAAACGAAAAGACTGAATGGCAAACAGTCTAATTGCTTCAGAGAGGCTCATAAGGCTTGATTACAACATAGTATGTTCATTTAAAAAACTTAAAAAAACCCAGCAAGATAAACGTCAAAAATCTGCTGCATTTTTAATGAAAAAAAATTTACAAAAAAGCTATAATGGAGTGACTTTCTATATATATCCATGAGCTTGTGATATTATTTTTGAGGTAACTGAGTTCACTTGTATTTTTGAAGTGGTATGCCACAGGCTGAGAATTGCAATTTTGATTTGTCACAAGTTCTAATATTTTAAAAGCATAACTATTTAATCTTCATTTGTAATCATTTCTGCAGAAGTATATGAAATTCCTGAATCAGACAATGGGGCAGGAATAAAGTAGAACATACTTCTGAAACAGTAGTCATAGAATCATAGAATCATTTTAGTTGGAAGAGACCTTTAAAATCATCAAGTCCAAGCGATAACCTAGCACTGCCACATTACCTCTGTACAATGTCCCTCAGCACTACATCTACACATCTTTCAAATACCTCCAAGGATGGTGACTCAACCAGTTCCTAGGCAGTCTGTTCCAATGCTTGATAACTCTCTCAGTGAAGAATTTTTTCCTAATATCCAATCTAAACTTCCGCTGGTGCAACTTGAGGCCATTTCCTCTTGTCCTATCACTTACTACTTGGGAAAAGAGATCGACACCCACCTCGCTACAACCACCTTTCTGGTAGTTGTAGAGACCAATAAGGTCTCCCTTGAGCTTCCTTTTCTCCAGGCTAAACAACACAAGTTCCCTGAGAGAAACATAACTACTTGTAGAAACAGCTTAGGTTTAGAATAGGAGAAAAAAGTATTTTTCAACATTCAAAATATAAAGTAAGAAAAGTTCTATTCAGCCACAGCTCCAGTCCTTCAAAAACAAGCAAACAAACAATCAAGGTTAAAGTCCTTATTTTCTGTGGTGGTGGCTGGCTGCAGCACAAAAAAGTAATAGAAATATCGAGCAGTAGAACTTAGAAATCTTGGCTCTCTGGTGCTTTCCCTTCTGTGGATTTTCAGTGCCCAATAGCATGATTGTATTCACACTCCAGTATTTTCTGCAAAGGGAGCAGTAATTTATCTCTATCCAGCTGCCTGTTTTCATGAAAATCTTAGCACTGTTTTTCAAAACGTGTCTTTATTGCAAAATTTGATTAGTTAGGCTATAGATTCAAAAGCTTCTGGAGTGGGAAGAAGCCAAGTTGAAATTCTTAGTGTTTGTATAATCAATTCAGCATCGAGTTTCAACAATGCAGTCCTGGGCTTCTCTTGCATTTTGCTACTCAAGTAATATGCGCTATGTTCTCCTAAGTATAATGTTTAATTTATGTGACAATAATTTATGCTGTTGTTGAATTATTTAACTTCCAGGTAGTCTGCGTTGTAATGTAAGGAATGTGTTTTTCTTTGATTCTAACTGTTACACTGACATCATAATGAAAATAGCATGTTATGCATTTTATTACTGTATTATTACACTGTGTGCATTGAGAATTGTCACTTCATGCAAATATTCTGGCTGGCAGCCAATGAATTGTATGACTTTTCTCAGCCATTTTTTTTCCTTGCTGATTTTCTTTGCTGTTACTGCACTGAAGATGCCCAGACACATAACTGGAATTTGCATTGTGTCAACATTGATATTAAAACCCGATTCATTTTAGAATTAGTCTTTCAAAATTCTTTTGATACGAAATTTAGCGTGCTGACCTAGGCTTTTTTTTTTTCCTCATGTACTTCTAAATACTTTTGCTGAGTAAAAATCTTGCTTTAGTAAATTTTGTGTAATGCCATTGGTCCAGACGGAATTGCAAAATATATCCGTCATTACACATACCACCCCTCATCTTCATAAGCAGTATGACCCAGCAAGGATGAAAAGTATTGCAACCGAATATATAAATATATCCATATGTATATACCAGGGAGTTAGAGTCTGCTGTCATGGAGTATTTAGAATACTGACAAATCAAACCAGTTTAAACTTTAAAATGGAATTTTACTAAATCCACATATTAACAGCACACTTTGTGCCAACAGTTAGTTCTTACATATTATTAATTAACACAATTATTTATACAAAACTGTTGGTCTTGAAAACATACCCTTGCCAGTCACTCTCATGTAACGGTCAGGACAATGGTTTGTAGTTACTTGTGCTTATCTTATCTTTCAACTTTTTTTACTTGGATGCCTCCTATGTGCAGCTACAAACATCTTTGTCCCTTTAGTGATCACATTGCTCACATACTTCTCAAAAGTGCTTGTGTATTGTGTCTCTCTACGGCATCACAACGCCACAAAAAAGCTTATGTACTACTGGTTATGCTGTTACATTGGTTACACTGCTTCAGTACACTTATATTAGGGTTCAAGGCAAGTGAATATTAATTACATCCTGATTAATGCACTTTTTATTTATACATGTCATAGGCCTTTGGGCTATGGGAGTCAGATGGAAAAAAACAAACAAATGTCCGTATCACTTGTACTGGGGAGCTGAGCACTGGACACGGTATTCCAGATGCAAGGTAACCTCCCCCGCTAGCTGGACTTTATGCTGCTTCATGCACTCCACCACCCTTTAAGCTCAGCTGTTCAGTCAGTTTTCAATACACCTGACTGACTCTTTATCTATCCCATACTTTATCAGTTTGTCTGTGAGGTTTTTACGAAGAGACGTTAAAAGCTTTGCTAAAGTGAAGATAATACACATGGCTCTCCATCTACCACATCAGTAAAACCACTAAACATGGCTATTTCATTGTCTCAGTATTTCTCCTTACATTAATGAATCAAGACTGACTACTTCCAATCACCTTTTTGTCCTTCGTATGTTTCAAAATGATTTCTAGAGGGTTGGTTCTGTTACCTTCCCAGTGATCGAGGCGAAGCTGAACAGCCTGTAGCTCCCTGAATTCCCCTTCTTGCTCTACTTAAAGATAGGAGTGACTTATACTTTCTTCCAGTCCTCAGAAACCTCCTCACTGTCACCACAACCTTTCAGTAATAATTGACAGTAGCGTCTCAGTGACATTGATCAGCTCATAAGCGCATCCCACCAGATCCCATGGACTTAGGTATGCCCAGTTTGTTTTAACTGTTCCCTAGAATGATCTTCCACCACGGAGGTTAATTCTTGCTTGCTCCAGACTTTCTCACTGGTCTGGAATTCCTGAAGGCAAGTCTTACTGAGGTAAAAAAAGGCAATGAGTACTTTGACCTTTTCCACGCCCTTTGTCATAAAAAGCCCCTGCCCCATTAGCAGAAGGCTCACATTTTCCCTGGTCCTCCTTTTGCTGATGATATACCTGTAGAAGGTATAACACACGTGTGGTTGGAATTTGTCATCAGCACACTGTATCAAACTTGTTGATTGCTTGTGATCTCTGTGTTGTCTCTCCAGCAGATCTCAGGGTGGTGCAAGTCCCTAAGTGGACCAGGGCCTGCAAATGTGAGGCTTCTTCCAGTTGTTTGAAGAAGGCCTCATGTACTTCTTCCCCCATTATCTCCCCCCCATCTTCCTACTTTAAAGCTGTCCTCATCAGGTTGTCCAGCCTCTTGGTAAAGATATTTTTGCCTCACCTCTTGGATCCCATCTCTTCTAAGCAGTTCTCAATCCTCAGAGATGGTCCCATTGCCATGAAAGCTGAATGCCCGTTGTCCACATCTGCTATGTAAGCACTTGTTGCTCAACAGGATCCGTTCACTCCCTCTCACACAATTCCCCCTTACTGGCAGGACTGAGGAAAATAGACACCTGAGCCCCTACTCAGTCCTTGCGCCTCACCCCAGGGTTGGGTAGCCGTGCTTGACATTTTCCAGGTCTCCCATCACAGTGTTGGTGTCCACATGGAAGAAAAGCAAGGTCTGAAGGCTGGAAGCCTCAGCAGTGTTTGGGATCTGAATCCCTGACAAGCACCAAACCTCCCTTGATGACAGGTTGGCAGATGGAGGCCTCTATCTCCCGCAACAGGGAGTCTCCCAATGCTGTCATTTGCCACTTCTTCCTGGTTTTGCTGCAGAGCGCGGGTTCAGCTGGCTCGAGTGCTTTGTCGGACTTAGGTCCCAGCCCCTCATCTACTACCAGGGCACTGACCTACTCTGTAGCTGCAGAGCTACAGGAGGAGCAGGAGCTGTTGTCCTCGTGTCAGAAGTCACAAGCTTCCAGCCTTCACCATCATGGAGTTTCCATTTCCTGTGGTACTAAAAAGGTAATGGTAGCACCAATGTTAATGAGGTTTCTCTGCATTCATTAGGTGATTTGCACTATTATCTACCATTAAATCACCAATCAGATGAAAAATAATTTCTTGTCTGTGTTTACATTGTGTGTTTCTTTCCGCCCACAATAAGATTTTGAGTGTAACCATAAAACCATCCAGTGGTAGGATGAGATATGAGTGGCGGAGGCATTTGGATACAGGAAGGAGATACAATCAACTTACACTTGAAAAACTTCTTTGTACATCCCTCAAGGAGAACACTAAAACTCTTATTTCTAAATGCTTCTGTGGTGTAAAAATCTTTTCCTTCAAGTTCTGATTTTAGTTTTCCAAATTTGAATGTGTCTGTGAACTTTTCAAATGCAAGCAGACTTAATTTAAGTTTGATAAATTTTGGCAAACAAGATAACAGAGCTGCCAAAGCAGTTATTGTAAATTGGCTGAGAAAATGTCTTCAGAAGAGGTTAAGTCCTGTTCCTCTCTTCTGGTGAAGCAGTAGTCACAGATCATATTTGGGGTGCTGAATTTTAAGGTCTCTGCAAAATTAAGCAACTACAGAAATCCTGACTCTGAAATCTTGACAACATTTTCTCATCCTTAGACATTCTGTACTGGGATAAAAGGCAGATTCTTTTAGATATGTAACATTGCAGGAGTAAAGAGATCACAAATGTGCCACAGAAATTGTGCCTCCTGCTTTGCATGGTGCTCGGTAAGAATACACCCTGTTGTTTAGCTGTTTTATGAACCTGACTATATGGAATCGTATGTTGTAGAAAGATATTTTGATGAACATTTGCATTTTTCTTCCGTCGATAAAAGGAAATTATTTTAAGCTACATGTTCCTTGTAATCCAGTTTTCATGAGGCCAGAAGGTTCAAAGGACTAGACAATGAGAATTATGACAGACTCTTATCCTGCTAAGGTCCTATAGTGAATGTAATGTAGAAAATAAGTAAGAGTTGATTGCAGAGTGGTTTACATAAGAAGACATTCAAGTGGTCTCATTCCACAGTTTTTACAGCAAAGGTAAAAAAGATTGAAGATGTATGGTATGCACTGCAACCCTTTCTCCATTGGATGGTGGAAAAGTTGATGCACTTGTTCTAAGGAAAAAATACAACTTTAAATATCAGGCCAAGAGAGTTGAAAATAAAGCAAAAGGCAGTACTCTTTGTTTCCCTGATCTTGCTCTCGATATTCTACCGGATTATGTGCAGGGAAGTTTAAAAGATAGTAAGCTAATTCAGACAATAGATGTTCCTCTTTTTTGTTTTTCCATTTGTTTGGTTGTTTTTCTTTCCTATCGCTAAGCTACCATAGAAATGATAGGAGAACTTCTTTTGGGACCCGAGAAGGTTATCAAAACCAACACAAATCAAGTCACATAGGAACAATTCAAAAGATTTAGGAGTTGTCAGGTGACAGCTCTTACTTAAAATTACAATGCATCCATCATACAGTTTTGTCAAATATTTCTGTCATATATTCAGGGATTTTTGAGAAATTATAATTTTTTCTAACAGGTACCTGTCAACTTTAATGTAAACAGATTTTTTAGGCAACTGTATAAATTCTGCAAAATTCTAACCAAGTATTATTAATAAATGGATTTAAAACTGTAAAATTGATAACATGATGCACACAATAATAAAACAGACATTAGTAATTTCTAATTTCTCTGATACAAATCAAGATAAACCTAAAAGCCTTATTGAAGACTAAAAAAATTTTTATTGAAATTCCAATTTTGATTTCACGTTACTACTTCATTAAAGCACCAACAAAAATATCTATCTTCGTTGGGTTTGATAAAAAAAAAACAACTGATTTTTTTTTCTCCCTAATCTAGACAACTTGGTAATAGTTTTCAAAATGGAATTCAGAAATTGAATTATTTAAATATTTATTGAAATAAATAGGGGGTTTTTTTGGAAGCATAGCGTTTGAGACGGCAAGGAGGAATTCCAATTGCGGATGAAGCAATAGCACATTTTGAAGCAGTCTTTAAAAGTAGAAGTGACTTGCAATAAAGAAATTCAAGGAGGAATTTGAGCGACATTTGAATCTCTGAAATCATATGTTTACAGACCTCTCTGGAGAATCTGTTCCACTTCTTGATTTTTCTTATTGTGAAAAAGTTTCTCCTTATATCCACTGTGAACCCCTCTTCAGGGCCCATTGCCTCTTGTTCTCCATGCACCAGTGCAAATAACTTGCCTCTGTTGTCTCGATAGCTAGCCTCCATGTAGGCACTGGGGGCTGCTGTTAGGTCTCCTGAAGCTGCTTCATCTCTGGACTGAACCGTCCTGTTCCCTCAATCTCCTCAGCGCTCCAGTCCCAACAATCCTGGCGATCCTTTGCTGAATTCACTCGTTTATCCACATCTTTTCTTTCTTTTTTTCTGGGGGGGAAGGGGAGGTGGTTGTGCAAAATTGTATGCCGTCACAGATAGAAGCTATTAAAACCAAAACTGTAATAGGATTTAAGACAGGATTTGAAAATAGATTTCACCCTTCCAACATGATTCTGAAACCTATATCCTTCTCTTCAGCCTGCTCCCACTTCAGAAATATCTCGCAGTTTCTTGAATTGAAACAAACTCCTCAGAACTGGCAACATGGGCAGTGGGATTGAGTGCACCCTCAACAAGTTTGCCAATGACACCTAGCTGTGTAGTGCAGTTGACATGCTGGAGGGAAAGGGTGCTATCCAGAAGGGCTTTGACAGGCTTGAGAGATGGGCCTGTGTGAACCTCATGAAGTTTAACAAGGCCAAGTGCAAGGTCCTGCACATGGGTCGGGACAATCCCATGCACAAATACAGGCTGGACAAAAAAGTGGATTGAGAGCAGCCCTGAGGAGAAGGACTTGGGGGTTGTTGGTTGATGAGAAGCTCAACAGGAGCCGGTATCATGTACTTGCAGCCCAGAAACCAACCGCATTCTGGGCTGTATCAAAAGAAGCGTGGCCAGCAGGCCGAGGGAGTTGATTCTGCCCCTCTACTCTGCTCTCGTGAGACCCCACCTGGACCCCACTTCACTCCTTCATTCCTGATTCTTCTACCTTCTTCCCCCAGCATGACAAAGGGGGACAGGGAACAGGGGGTTTTGTCAGTCCATAACATTTCTCTGCCCCTCCTTCCTCTCACCATTTTCCCCTGCTCAAGCATGGGGTCCATCCCAGTTCAAGAACTGCTCCAGTGCAGATTCTTTCCATGGGGCACAGTCTTTAAGCCACAGACTGCTCCTGTATGGGCTGTTCTCCATGGGGCACAGTTCCTGTTATGAGAACCTGCTACAGCACGGGCTCTCCACAGATGGTAGCATCCTTCAGGGTTTATCCATCTTCTGCAGCATGGGATCCTCTACAGGCTGCAATGTAGACATCTGATCCACCATGGTCCTCCATGGGCTTCCGGGGAACAACTTGCATCACTATGATCTTCTTCACTGTCTGCAGGGGAACCTCTGCTCTGGGCATGTAGCACCTCCTGACCCTCCTTCTTCACTATCTTGGTGTCTGCAGGGTTGCTTCTCTCACATTTTCCTCACTCCGTTCTCTATCAGTTGCTGCACGGTGTTTTTTACCCTTTCTTAAATATGTTACCACAGAGGCGCCACCAGCATTGCTGATTGCCTCAGTTTTGGTCAGCGGTGGTTCCGTCTTGGAGCCATCTGGAACTGTCTCCATCCAACATGGGGGCAGCCCCTGATCTCCCAGAGGCCACTCCTGAAGCCCCCCTGCTACTAAAACCTTGTCACATAAACCCAATACAATCTTCATTTGTGCAGACTTCTTTCTTGGTGGCTCTTTCACATCCCACCTGCTGCACTCTTCATCTGAAAAGGTCCTTTCAGCTAAGAGCTGCAAGCTGGTCCCAAATGAAATGCCAACTCTTCCTCCCTGCAGGCAATGTCAGATGACGTTGGGTGCTGTAGCTAGGATAAGCCACTCAGCCTTCCTCTGGACTGCCTCACCACATCATTGGTGTGACAATGACAAAGCAGAACAAACTTGTTTTATACAGTAAATTAATAACAGATAAATAAACGAAGTACCACTTTAAATACTTAGGTACTTGTGATATTTTTATTTTATACATTAGCAAAATCCTCTTTTTGATAGAGGAGTGTCTCAATTACAGATGTGTTAATAATTTCTTTGTGGTTCAGAGGCAAAACTGCAAGACTAGATGTAAAAATCAACCATCACTAAACTCATACTTTAATATAGTTTCTTTACTGAGAAATTAAAAAAAAAATAAATCAAGAGTTCCTGTATTATTTCTAAAATCTCAACTAATACATTGTGTAACATCTTTCACGTTTGGCACGCTTGGTTTAAAGACAAGAGAAATTTTAAAGACAAAATTACATTTCAAAACCATACTAAAAACCTTGTGATTTTCAGTTATTAAAAATAATTGAAAATAAAAATAATTTATTTTCAAATTGATGAATTGAAATATTTACTTTTATGTCTTTTTTTCCCTTCTCTTTGCCTGAATAATTAACTAAAGTAATTTCTGCTTTCCTTCTGTATTCCATTTTTAATGAACTTACTCTTAAGCCCTCTGCTCCTCAGCAACTCAAACAGTTAATATCAGCCTTAAGAACTATGAGATCTGAATTAATATCTTAATGCAGAACTGCTAAGTTTTATTGTTTCACAAAGGAAACAGTTTGATCAGCGAGAAACCTTTTCTTTTTAATTTCTTCTGTTGTGCTTACACAAGGAAGGCTTGTCCAAATATTTTAATTACCTTGTCTTGTTTGTGAGCAATAAAACCAGCAATCCCTCCCCAAGGTTCACTTTTATGTGAGAAAAAGATGTATTTCATTCTCTTGCTGGAAAGCAGCAGTAAAGGAACAGCTAGCGCATGTACAGACTGGTGGGTTATCTTACTTTGTTAAAAATGCTTGTGAGTTAATCCATCAAATTTCAAGTCAGTCTAGAAGAACTGAAAATTTTAAAAAATGAACTGCCTATGTACATTTTTAGCCAAACAGCTTCTGATGCTTTACAAATATGTAGGTAAGAATTTAGCAAAGTGCACACGTTTCATGTTTTTTTGTTTTTTTTAGTAAAAAACCCCAAAAATTGGCTTTACCTGCCAAGATTTTTCCAATGTTAGCATTTTTCCTTTCTTCTTTATAGATAAAATAACACATGAGATCACTGTGCAGTGTTTACTAGAAAACAGTTACTTTTCAGGTAACCCTTCAGAAGAGCTCAGTTCCCCTAGATCACACCCACAACGTGGCATTTCCTTGCAGGAAAAACAGCTGAGGATCTCGCTGAGTTTTAATTTATTGCCAGTTAACACAAACATTTAGTTACCGATTCAGGATTTGAGAAACAAAAGACAAAAACTTAAACACTTAAGGAAAAGATCTTTCCTCCCCCTTCGCTTGCGTCAACTGTGCTCCAGACCCCACTCCCCCACTCCCGGTCTCTGCCCGCCTTGCTGCTGCCGCACCGCACCTCAGCCCGCCGGTGAGGCGAGGCGAGGCGCGGGGAGGTGTGTGAGGTGACAGTGCCTCCTGGTTTCCCGTTCCTCTCATCCTGGTCTCCCACTCTTACCCTTTGTTTCGGCATCGCTTCCTCCAGGAGCCGCACTCCCTCCAGGATGTCCCATATGTAGTCTTCGGTGTGTCCTCGCATGCATTCCTTTCTGTGTTCCCCTTTGTGCCCTCTCCCATGCTGCCACCCGCCTTTTCCGGCAGCTCCTCTGTGGCTGCCATTTTGTAAGGCGGGGGGTCAGCGCCGTTGGTGGCAGAGCCGGCGGGAACCGGCTGTGACCGGCACGGGGCAGTTCACGGCCTCCTCCCACGCAGGTCACTCCCGCTGCTCCCTTGACGGTGTTGCCCGGTACCAAGCTCCAGGTAGGCATAAACTGTGAGGGCGTTGGCAGAGTTTTCCCCATGGCATAGCTCATTTTTGGGGTTCTATCTCAAAAGAGGCAGATTAGGAGGCAATTTATTCCATTTAACTTCTGCTAGAGCACCATTTAAACTCCCGAGCTTCCTCACCTTTTTAGCTACAGATGCTATTATTTGATTTTTTTGCTGGCTGTCAAAGCTATATAAATTTTACAGCTATACTGAGCATACAAGCGCAAAGCGAAGGTATTTGAGGATGTGAATCATGTCAATTTATAATCATCCTTGGGTTTATTGGAATTTAAAATATGTGAGTTTTACAAACTGCAACACAAAGCCATAGAAAATGAGACTTCCATATGTCCTCAAGAAATGTTTTATGTCCCTCCCCTCAAAAGCTGGATGAATTTTATGTAAGTTATTAATGAAAAATCTTCTGCAAAGCTATCCTTAAAAGATTTTAAGTTGATGGATGTTTTGCAATCATTTAATTTAAATTCCTGAAAGCTGTAAGGTTACTCTGTGGATAAATTATGAGCAAAGGCTGACATTTTTTATTATTTGCAGGTTTGTAGAAAGAGCCAACATATAATTGTTTCTCAGAAATTAGATATACATACCTGTATCTTTAATTATATTAATACATACACATAATATATAATACAATATTATGTATGATATATAATATAGTATATATTATTTTTCATTATATATGTACATATATATATATCTTTCATCATATTTGGACTTTTTGGATATATCAGAATATTAAATGAAAATAAAATGTAATATGCATTACACTACATATGCTGTTCTTTGTACTTTAAAGACCCATTAATTTAGTCTCTGACTTTGAATATTAGATTATCGAGACTAAGTTAAACTAGTTGGACAACTAGTTTTTATGTAGTGGGACAAGAACACCGTTGCCGAAAGGCTTGCTAACCTAGTGAGGAGGTCTTTAAACTAGGTTTATTGGAGTTGGTGACCAAAGCTTGCCCGTTTATCGGAGACCGGGGGATGGGGGGAAGCATGCATGGGACGATGATGGATTTTCTTGCACTCTTTTTGGGAAAGTGAGGTGACCAGGGACACATCTCAGGTGCCTATACACAAATACATGTAGCATGGGAAACTGGAGTCCTTGCAAGGACTGCAAGACAGGGACGTGCGGGACAAAGTCCCTCCCACTATAAGTGAAGACAAGGTTTGGGACCACCTGAGGAACCTGAATATACACAAGTCTATGGGACCTGATGAGATGCACCCCAGAGTCCTGAGGGAATTGGCTGATGTAGTTGCCAAGCCACTCCCCATGATATTTGAAAAGTCATGGCAGTCAGGTGAAGTCCCTGGTGACTGGAAAAAGGGACACATCGCACCCATTTTTAAAAAGGGAAGAAAGGAGGACCCTGGGAACTACCGCCCTGTCAGCCTCACCTCTGTGCCCGGGAAAATCATGGAACAGATCCTCCTAGAAGCTGTGCTAAGGCACATGGAAGACAGGGAGGTGATTCGAGACAGCCACCATGGCTTCACCAGGGGCAAGTCCTGCCTGACCAACCTAGTGGCTTTCTACAGTGGAGTGACTGCATCAGTGGACAAGGGAAGAGCTGTGGATATCGTCTATCTGGACTCCTGCAAGGCCATTGACATGGTCCCCTACAATATCCTTCTCTCTAAGTTGGAGAAATACGGATTTGATGGGTGGACTGTTCAGCGGATAAGGAACTGGTTGGATGGTTGCATCCAGAGGGTGGTGGTCAATGGCTCGATGTCCAGATGGAGAGGGGTGACAAGTGGTGTCCCTCAGGGATCGGTACTGGGACCGGTGCTCTTCAACATCTTCATCAATGACATAGACAGTGGGATCAAGTGCACCCTCAGCAAGTTTGCTGACGACACTAAGCTGAGTGGCACAGTCGATGTGCCAGAGGGGCGGGATGTCATCCAGAGGGACCTGGACGAGCTAGAGAGGTGAGCCCAAGCAAACCTTATGAAGTTCAACAAGGCCAAGTGCAAGGTCCTACACTTGGATCGGGACAACCCTCGTTATCAATACAGGCTGGGGGATGATGTGATAGAGAGCAGCCCTGCGGAAAAGGACTTGGGGATACTCGTGGATGAAAAGCTGGACATGAGCCAACAGTGTGAGCCTGCAGCCCAGAAGGCCAATCGCATCCTGGGCTGCATCAAAAGAACCGCGGCCAGCAGATCCAGAGAGGTGATTCTCCCCTTTTACTCTGCTCTCATGAGACCCCACCTGGAGTACTGTGTCCAGCTCTGGAGCCCTCAGCACAAGAAGGACACGGACCTGTTGGAGCAGGTCCAGAGGAAGGCCACGAAGATGATCAAAGGGCTGGAGCACCTCTCTCCTATGAAGACAGGCTGAGAGAGCTGGGGTTGTTCAGCCTGGAGAAGAGAAGGCTCCGGGGAGACCTTATAGCAGCCTTCCAGTACCTCAAGGGGGCCTATAAGAAAGCTGGGGAGGGGCTGTTTGAAAGGCCATGTAGTGATAGGATGAGGGGCAATGGTTTTAAACTAGAGCAGGGTTGGTTTAGATTAGACGTTAGGATGAAGTTCTTCACCATGAGGGTGGTGAGGCACTGGAACATGTTGCCCAGAGAGGTGGTGGAGGCCCCATCCCTTGAGACATTCAAGGCCAGGCTTGATGAGGCTCTGAGCAACCTGATCTAGTTGAAGATGTCCCTGTTTACTGCAGGGGGGTTGGACTAGGTGGCCTTTAAAGGTCCCTTCCAACCCAACGCATTCTATGATTCTATGATTCTATGATTCGACGCATACAGGCTCTCCAAGAGAGGTGGGTAGGGAACAAAAGTTGTAAGTGTTGTACTTTGTGCAAAGGAGGGAGCAGAGGGAACTCTACTAGAAAATGGCATTGACTGTGGAGCTTCTTACAGATATTCCCGTGACTCACTATTGATCTATTACTATGTTCACTTGCAAATTTCATAATCAGATTATTATACTATAGACTTTAAAACTGAACTTAACTTTTTAAGGGGCTTTCCACTTCAGCCTATATAGTTTCCTTTCTTAATAAGAAACACATTCTAAGTTGTTGTTTTTTTTTTTATTAAAGCTGTATAGGATGTGCAGAAAATTGCAAAGCTGGAGTATATATAAGAGCATTGGATTAAACACTGGCCAAGTGTGACGTTGGAAATTTGTGAAAGTTGCTGATAGATAAACCAGCAAATTCAGACTTGTGGAAAATTAAGTTCAAAATGTGTTATGAAGCTGCTTCTCAATGTTGTGCTCTGTAAAAGCAGTCTAAGTGTATAAACATACAGACCTATAAAGGGGAAAATACTAAGCATAAAATGCTTATGTAGTAATAATAGTGAAGTTAATTCTGAGCTTCATAAAAAAAAATGAATTGGTAAATAGTTCTATATAATTGTTATAGACGTATTTTAAAACATTCATAATGAGTGCCTATTAAAACCATAAAAAACAGTCCCTAAACAGTGATTAATGAGGACGCTATCTAAGTGAGATTTTTAATTTATTTATTTTTTATTTAGAGCTAGCCTCTGACAAACTTTCAGAAGTAACAAAAAGAGACAAGGTCCTTGGGAAAGAAACTACCTTCTGATTCAGAAATGTTTGTATAACTTAAGTTACAGCTAAGATAGTCTGTTGTCTTTTTATTAGACAATAATGTTTCCTTTCTCCTGTCAAGTTGCTGCCTGGAGGAGATAATCTCATTTTCTTTACCCTTTACTTTGAATATGAAGGTAATTGATTAAAAATCTTAGTTAGAAAACAGTGGTAGAATTTTATAACAATTTTTTTTTTTTTTCTGTCAGAATCAAGATTACAACTAAAGGGTTGTGGTTTTGGAAAAACATCAAAAAGGACTATCTGCAGAATTAATTTCCATTTTCATCCTACTTTATTGCATCAAATAATCATGAGCTGTTTCAGAAGGACATAAAAGCAATACCTTCCTTTAGAAACATCTGAAAATACTTAGAATTATGCTTCACTTTCCACATAATTATTTTAGGCATGTAAGTGGTTAATTTATTTTTAATGTATGATAAATATGCGGTAATAGAGTAGAGAATGCCATTTTTCAGGGTCCCTGTTTTCTTCAGTTGCCCATCAGAAATCTTAACAGTTAAATACCAATATTTAAGGCAGCAATTGAGCCTCAAATAAAATTCTGTAGCTGGTTAGAGTTTGTGTAGACACACACATGTGTGCGTGTGTTTGCTATGCAGAAACAGGTAAAGCAGTTTTTCACCACACTACTGTAATCAGTAGTTGGTGTTATGTGTTTGCCTATATTAAATTCTTTTGAAGAGAACTGGAGTTTCTCAAAGAATTGATTGCTCTCTAATGTAAAGATCTTTCATGATCTTCAGATGAAAGGTAGTTATTAATTTGTTTATTTAAGAGCAATAATTAATATGACTGTAAAATGCTTAAAAGGAGGTGATAGAGTGCTGCTTCCTTTAGATTGTTCATCTAATTTTTCTGAAATAAGACTGTCTAAAATTTGAAAGAAGAGACAACAGTATGTCTGGGGTTGTACCTGAACTACACTGTGAAGCGTATGCCATGAATTTCATATAGTCTGGGTAGCTGAGATCAAGGTATAGAGGGATTACTGCAGGTCCTCTCAGCTTTTCTTGATGGATTTCTTCAAAAGTGGCTCACCTTGCTCATAACTTTTATTGACAATTGTAAATATCATTGTTTAAACTTGGAAAGTTGCTATACTTCTTTTTTTCTCACATTGTTTTCAAGAATAGATAACAGACTTCTATTACTCTATGATGAGTTGAGTTACGCACTTAAGTTTAACTGTTTGGTGCACTATAAATATCTATATAGATAATGCGATACATTGTATGCCAGATTAAAGCTTGATGTACCATGCAATCTCATTGAATTCTCACTGAAATCAATGAATTTGCATGGTCTATAAATCACTGATAACATTGCCTGTCTTTGATCATCTATCTTCTTGAAAATTACAGTTCAGTATTTATGTAACGTTATTGTGAATATCACTGAAACCTACAAGAGTAAGCAGAAAATTAAATTTAAACAAGACTAACTAGAGAAAAATATTTTCAAAATTTATTATGAAAAAGAAACAGTGAACAGCAAACCAGGAAGATGGTTAGGAAATCAAATCTAAATTAATTTTCACCAGAAGTTACTTAAATGTATACTCATTTCACATTAAATTTTTTAATGGGCATTTAGCCACAATTTAAAGAAGAAGAGAAAAAAGCTGCATGTATCTATTTTATATAAATGAAAAACAGTCTGTCTACACAAAAAGCAAAATAAAATCCCCAAACCCTCAAAATCTTTGTACTCTCATAATCATCACTCATATCATAATATCAGTGATACTCCCTCTGCATAAGAGCCCTTATGCATATTCAAATATGGATTTTCATTTGAATTCATAATACCTTGAAAAGCTCTTCTGAGCCAAGTCCCCACTTGCATATCACTGAAGAATCTTCCCCTTTCAGCATATGGTTAAGATCAGAGAAGTATGTTTGGAAAAATGACATCTTGGCAGCATGTGAATTTTTTTGCATTTATGCCTTCATATCACATTTGCAAGTTTGTAGGTTAGATAAATTTTTCCCAGTACTGAGAAAATAAATTTAATTTGAAAACATGGCTTAGGAATTTTTAAAGTTTTGTTTTGTTTTGTTTTGTTTAAATGTTATCAATGTTAGCTATGTTTTTGTAATTGCATAATGTCACATTCTATCAAGCCTTAGCAAAAGTATTGTCTTCTCACCATTCCTGTGACTGTTTTTCTCCATATTTGGTAACTGGAAATTAAAAGAACGGGGACGGATACACAATTCTTTCAAGGCATTTAGGTGCTTAACTGCTGTTTAGGTGCTCCATTTTGATTGTGGTGATTGTAGTGTTAGGCACTTAAATATCTTTGAGGACTCCTACCTCAATGGTTTGACAAGAGTAAGTCAGAAGGCTGTGGAAAAGGCATAGGAAGAGAGGGATTCCCAGGGCTCTGTATAGAAATCACTACAAAGATCATCTTTCCTCTCTTTCTTCCTTGTTCACATGTCATTATTGGACATGTTGCATAGTGATGAAGATGGGCCACCGTTAGTCTTCATAAATGTTCTCTTATCAGTTATTCTTTTACTTGTAATATTTCATACCTGCCATCTAAGCAATTATGCTGTTTCAATGTGATAGAAATACAGGTGCTAAGAGAGGACTGCACAGAAACAATTACTACATTTTCTTTTATTTATCAAGGTCTTATGCATTATCAAGTCAGTGGTAGAACTGCTGTCAACTTCAGTGTTTGTCAAATTACTTGAAGATGAAATCTCTTTTCCAGTGGCTTCACAACTTAAGGCACCAAACATTTTCATGGGTATTAATGTTTGTTAGGCTTCTCCCAGATGCGAGCTTTTGCCTATGAGGATCGGACTGCAAGACTGGAACCAAATAAATCCCAACCAAATGATATTGTAGGTGGAGGACTACAGGAACACGGCACAGTAATTCTGTTATTTATTGGGCTAATGCTTGTGTAACAGAGGCTAATATGGTGTCTGGTGTGCTCTTCGTTACATTTACAGCACTTAAATGTAGTTAGTATTAATTTTATTTGTAGCAACTTTGCTACCTGAATCAGAACAAAATACATCATGATTTGTCTGTACCATTTTGCTGATGGTAGCAAAATTACATTTTGGCAAAAATCTCTAAACAGATGTGGCTTAGAAATAGCGGACATGCTCTTTGACACAGCTTGTATTTTTAAACACAGTCACTCTAGTTTTTCTTTTAAGTATTGGTAGAGTATAGCAACATTTTTAGTGAACAGTTTTTTATATTGCTAAGAACTAGGATAGGTTTCTCTGTAATTCATTTGTGAAAAGCAAAAATAATCTCTGTAGTACAGTATTTTTCGAAAGCGTTCTACTTCTGAGTCTGAGAGAAAGTTATTCCAAAATCTTTGGTCTTGCATGATACTCCTAGGTTTCTGATTTTAATTTGTTCCATGAGCTGAAAATCTATTTTGCATGCTACTATTTGTCTTTCCAGTTTGCAGAAGCTTCAGTAATTTAGCTGTGAAAATTTACCTATAAGAACTTTTTCAAATCAGTACTTCATAAAACATATTCCAATCAATATTTAAAAATCAATATACAGATCCTTTAAAATCATTGAAATAGTACGTTACCCATTGTTTTAATGGACATTTTACTTCTGTGAACTAACAATTAAAAATTATTCTACTGATTATCCTTAATGCATAAAACCAAAATTTCATTGTTACCTTTTTTTATATTTTTTTTATTCCTTTCTCAGTAAAGGACCTGAACCTGTGATGTGATGAGGTTCCTCAGTTTTATTGTATTTAGTGGATGCTAAATGCACTGGCTAATTAGTAAGATTAAAACCAAGAGAAATTTTTACTTTAGTTTTTCTATCTGGTCATATAATAATTTAGCAGAATTTTTAAAAGACAAATCCTGGTGTTTTAAACTCCTAAACTATTGTAATTAAGAGGTTTCCAACAGTCATTAAAATTTTTCTCTCTGTTAGAAGTGAGTCATTATGTGTGTCAGAATTCTTTAAAGCTTTTTTTTTTCCTGTGATGCTGTACTCCTTAAGTTTTTTTTTTTAATCTTTTTCATTAATTTTTCAACAGTATTGACTGTTTTTTCAGGATCTAGGGCAAGTTTTATTCATGTGAGCACTCTAATTAAGCAGAAACAGGAATTGCTTTTCAGGTATGCTTCAAACGTGGGTAATAAACTGAATAAGTAATGTGGTACATATGGTATTTCCAGCTAGTAACACGGTATTTCCGTATAAGTTATTTGAAAGGTATTTCCATTTCTGAAGGTAATACAGCTATGTTCACAATCAGTTTTATTATCTCACAGAAAAAAATTTGACATGAGAGCCTCAAAACCAATTTTTGAGTTACTAGGCATATACGTACCATTAAGATAGAAGATGCAAAACATCAGTAAACCTTACTGAATGAAATCTGTGAATCACTATTTGAGAATCGTTTTCTCACAGAATTAGTTCTGTTGGTGTTAGAACTGATTTTGTAAATCTCCAATATTTACCAAGTTTATTCATCATAAGAATGAATGTTATAAAATAAAGCATTATTGCATCAGAGTCAAATACACTCTGACCAAGTTCTTTTAGATATGCCACATGTGGAAGATGTAATGTTTAATATAAAATATAATTATTTAAAGATAGTTGATCTTACACAGGACTTCTAATTTAGCAGAGTGATACAAAATATATTGCATAACAACACAAATGCAGGTTACACTTAGCAGAATATATAGCGATTGCAATATACTGTTTTATCACAATACCAATGTGATTTCCATTACAGGTATCTGTAATATGTTCACCATCACAACACTGGGCATCCCCAATTGCTGGAAGGAATACATGGGTTGAAGCCAGCTCAAGCCCATTGCTGTCTTTGAAGTTCTTTTGCTAGTTTTTATACTCTATGTTGGGCTGAGCAAAATACTCGCTCCCCCCATGCTGGTCCGGCTAACTCAAGGAAATGTTCATGCTCTTAATGAACTCAGGGAGAAACATTTCCACCATCAGTTAATCCTCTCAACTGTTGATAGTTGTTTATCTAAAACAAAGGCCACCCTCTGATCCTCTTTGTGTTGAATAAAAGTCAAATTCTTTGCAACAGCTGTGCTCAGTCGTACCCTGGCATTATTCCATGAACTTTATGGGCACATCACCCTTGCCCATCTCCTCTCAGCCTTCTTCCATTTTAGGGGTTTGTTGGTGTATTCACAACCAATAAATAATCGGTTGTGATAATTTGTCAAATAATTTCACAATTATTCACATATCATGAAAATGTATTCCTATGGTCATATTTGGAATAATTGATGTATTAAAACTTACACCCATTAAAGTGACTCTGATGTAAACGTCTTAATTGCAAAAGTATCTTGCATCTCTTGCATCTGACATTTGGGAAATCACCCGTGAGTGACTTTGGTTTGAAAACTGATCTGCTGTTTAAAAATTGGAAAAAGATTATTGGAGAACAAACTTAAAAATCACTAGATGTTCACTAAAATAAAATAATACAACTAGCATAAGATCGGTAGGATTCTCATGCTTCTTTTCTCAGTATAATGTGACTGCTGCATATCATGCGTGACACTGCATATGATAGGGATTAAGCTCAATTTGCTTTATGAAAACATTTCTAGTTAGAAGAGGAAATAATTAATTTTTTGCATTCTATTGTAAAGTGAGTGAAACAATACTAATCAAAATAATAAATAGTAGATTGTAAAAATATGTGCTGGCATTAGTATAATAATTTTTAAATAATTGAAATTTGAAGCAATTACTTGTTAACACCTTAGCTGTGCAGCAGCATTCCAAGGCTGACGTGTTAGGAAAAAACGTAAGTAATTGCTCACCTAAAAGGTAATAAACTTCTCCTCTCAACAAGAAAGTATAAATTTCTAAGGGGTGATTTTAATGACATTTACAATTTTTTTAACAGCTGAGGATGCATGTGGAGGAACTATGAGAGGATCCAGTGGTATCATCTCAAGCCCCAACTTCCCTAATGAGTATCATAATAATGCGGATTGCACATGGACAATTGTGGCAGAGCCTGGTGATACTATCTCGCTCATATTTACAGACTTCCAAATGGAAGAAAAATATGATTATTTGGAAGTAGAAGGTTCTGAACCACCTACAATATGGTAAGTCAACTATTGTAATTTCACTGTGGTAAAAAAAAAAAAGATGGTGAAATGTGGAAGGATAACTTTTGTTACTTTTCTGTTTGTCAATACATAGTCTTGCTGAAAACAAACAAAAAACCAAAAAACGGTAATGGTTGTTACTGTGGCATAAATGTTGATATTCCAATTACAGCTGTAAAATAATTTCCAAAGGATGTAACATTGAGATGAAAAACACTATAGACTCATTCACCTTATTGTCTGTAGATCTAACCATTTCAGCCATTATTGTATTAAAATGTATATATTTAGAAACAGAATGGAATGGACTGATAAGGATTGGTGGAGCTTTCAGGGAGTTTAGTAATGTCAGAAAGTAAATGGCATGGACTCCTTTCAGCACAGAGCTGGGGGAAGGAGCATTAGTCACACCTGTTGGTCACAGATTCTCTCTGGAGGAGTTTCTTTACAGAGAACTGTATACAAGGTCTCACTAAATAATGTGCTGGGGGTATGGCTGGTGTTACACTGATCTAGAAATTTCCATCCTGATCAGTGAGATACAACACCCTAAGATGAGTACCTACAGCACTTTCAGGTTTTGGTTTTGTTCCATATGCACTACCTTTAGGGAGGATTTCTGTTTGATTGTTGACTTAGCAGTAGTAACAATATTTTTGCTAGACTTGTTTCTGAAATTCTTGATCTCAGTGTAGATGCATTATGTAAAACAAGTTGAAGAAATAGCAAGATCAGGTACAGTTAAGTACAAAATATAAATTATTCATTCTGTGGTTTTCTGGCCTGGTAGTTTTATGGTAACATAGCATCACACTACTCAAAAAACATGTGAATATGACAAATCCTTGTGTTTGTTTTATTGGTTTAGATATACTATTGTTTCACAAAACAGAGAATGTACACAAAACCGTAAATAATAGTGATGCTCTCCACTAAAATCTTAAGCTCTTAACTGGTTCATAAAGCATTATGAGGATTCTGCACAACAGACAGAGGCATTTGAACAACAGGTGATACAACAGGTGGTTGGCTAGCCGCATTAAAGTCAGTAGAGTCTTGTTTTCTTATTATTAATACAAAAAGAAGAAACATAGCATAGACCAAACAAACTAAATTATTTTTAATTTTATAATAAGAAAATATCCTAAATAAGATAATTACATTGTTTCAAAAGTATCAGTCTCAGTTTCTACACGTGATGCTTAGAAGTAATATTCCTTACTACTTCAGGGTATAGTAGAAGCCTATACACTGAGTCTCAGCTTTAGCAAATAATATTTCATAATTTGAGTTAATTCATACTGCCACCTACATAGTTAATTACCTGTATTAGAATATTACTTAATTGCCATTGAGTTTTTCAAGCTGTTAAACTGAAATCTTTTGAACTAGCTGTCAGCTAAAATAAGTTTTTAAACAATAATTTATATTAATTATTAGTGAGGTAACACCAATGACACACAGACAATAGTTAAATGTGCATTCGATTATTCTTGAATGTGTTTTATGTATTCAGTCATGAGCTTCAAACAATGATTTAATTTTTTTTATGCAAAAGGCTACGGCTATATTTAAATGATAGAATAAGATTACTTTATATATGGAAATTCTCATATTATCTGTTTACAAAACATGAAAAATTACAATGCTAATATAATAATTGCTCATGTAGAGAAGCAGATTGAAAGCATATTCTTCTTTTAGCTTGTCATTTATATTCCCTGAATTAGACTGATGTATTTAATTATGCAAAAGTATCCCCCCCATATGTTAGGAAAAATAGATTTGGAAAGCTTAATTAACAACAATTTGTTAATTAGATTTACAGTGGTAACACGGTATATCCCCTTAGACTATTGCTTGAGGTTTAGTTCAAGATACCTTAGTTCATAAAGTGTACTTCTAAAACCAAAACCAGGCTCTTGTTCTTTCATTCTGGAAAACAAATAGTACATAATTTGTAAAATTACTAAAACCAGATTGGTTGATCTGGATAGTAAATAGCATTATAAAATATATTCTTAGACATTTTGTTGCTTTACATGACTATTATACATATTAATTTAAAAAAAAAACCTCAAACTTTTCTTCTTCTGCACATCTGATGTGTAACAAAATATCCCTACTTATTGGTTCTAAGTAAAACAAGGAGCTAGAATATACATCAAGTAGATAGTCTGGGGTTATCCTCAAGGCAAGACTTGGAATTCTTCATGAAGTGATAACTTTCCATAGTCTTCCAGTCAGTTATTATAATGAAAATCTTGATAGGCCATTTTCATTTAAGTAAAGGGGAAAAAAATGCATAGATGTTCTTCGGGATTTTTCTTGTCAGATATCAAGGGCTGATTCTGAAGTTTGGTAACTTGAATTGAATGAAGGTGTTTTTTTCATTTTGGAAGTGAAACCAAGAGAAAATGATAAGTTTGAGCAAACAATTTTCCCCATTTTTTTCTCAACAAAACAAAAATCTGAAAATAAATGAGATCTAGTGAAATGTTCCTTTTTTGCCTAAGTGAAAAGTTAGGGTTTGAAACATTCGTTGGTGAAAGAAATAGCAATGTCATTATGGGATAATTTATCATTATGGGATAATTTATCCAGGATGTGGAAGTTCAGAATTAAATATTCTGAGAGTATCTAAACACGTAAGAGTTTTCTGATGCTTGCCTCTAGGATACTTTGGTTGGAATGTCTCAGTGCCTTATTTGTCTGTTGGTCACTTTTAAGGAAATATTTAATAATCACTGAGCAGAAAACTGGAACGATTCTCTAGGTCGCTTTGACATGGGTATCCTGGATTCCAGCATGTACTCTAGTCTGAATTGTTAAGAAAATTGCTAAGACTCGAGTTAAATTGTATAGACAAAGTGATAGAACCTCCTTCCCAGAATACTCTATGAAAGATGTGCTGAGAATAGTCTCCTGATGAGAGCAGGTGAGGATGAAGAGTATGTATTTCTCACTGTCCTAGGCAGAGACATTATTCTGTATCTTCTACTCCTGATTACCAGCTGAATCTAGCTGTTGTTGAAAAACAAGCTAACAATTTTACAATTTTTCCTCCTACGCATTTGGAAAGGTTTGTTATTAAAAAAAAAAAAATAAAATCTGCAAAGTTATTAGACTAATTGAATTTGAAATGATGATTAGTTTTGAATTAACCAATATGGTTTTGGTGGTTAGACTGGAAAGTGATAGAAAATAATGGTTGTCATAAAGTATGTGCTTAAAACTCTCATTCGGGGAACTACTGTTGTAGTCTGAATAAGGATCACAATTTGTTTTCAAGGAACACATTATGCAATTTTTTAATTATTTGTTAACATGAAGATGTGCATTAATGTGAATGTGTTTGAGAGCGTAGCAGTGTCTCAAACGTTGTAAGGAAAACGTACTTCACTTCTACCGTGACAAAAAAACCCAAACCAACTAAGTTTTCAGCTCTGTTCTCCTAAGAGTGTACTTCTAAGAAAATCTTTTTGTAGTGTTTAACAATTCACCTGCCACTGGCATGTTCATACAGAATAGTAGGACACCTAAGTACTCTATTATCAAAGATAAATTTGAAATACGATATACTTACTCCTTTTAAAACAAAATAACTTACCTCACTTCTCTCGTACTGATAGTATATTCTTGGGTATTTCAAAATGTTTCCCATTTAATTTTTGTAAAATGTAAAGGAGGCTTAGAATTTTCCATAGTTAAGCGAAGTATTGTATTGACCATCACTCTGTTTCTGATTTTAGCCAAATTATAGTTTTCTCCTGTATAAATCTAGATACAATGTGAAATGGTACATACTGAATGAAATTTGTGTTGGTGAAACCATAAGCAATTTATTTCTGTTCTGAAATATATTTAAATATTTCATTGTTTGGTATCGCTTATTTTGTGCATCATATCAATTGCATTAAAATAGACAGCTGTTAGAGTACAATGGCTAACAAAATTAATTTCTCCCTTGCAACAATGATTTTGCACATTTTTTTTTCCTAACAGAAACACTCCCTTTGCATTAATTTTAAATATTCTGTGGAGAATAAAATTACATTTTGTGAAAAAAAAAACCTTTCCCTTAACTTAGACACAACAAAAACCCATCCAGTTTTAAAAGTTTTTCTCTGAAATACTTAAAACTCTTTTGATCCATATAACAGACTTCCTCAAGATGGCCTGTTAGCTTAAGACTCCCTTGCAGATCTTATGAATGAGAAAGAATAAGAACAGAAAAATGTGGTCTTTGTTTTGGTTGCCAAATCAGAATTTATTCCGAGTAACTAGTTATTTGTTTCTTATCAGTTTGGATCTGTCCTTGACATGGGAACATTCCTGATGAATTTTTCAGTGGATATGAAGTGTTTACATTCAATTTTTTTTTGTATTGTGAACTTAATTTGTTTACTCTTCTGTATAGCACAGCTGAGGGCAATTTAATGAGCACACTTTATTCATTACAAATTTGTGGCAATCATAATTTCCCTGTACGAGTTTTGTGAAGCCATTTCTCATTTTAAAAATATGCATTTATGAAGGCTGGAAGCTCAAATAAAAATATGAGAAAATATCTAGTCATAAGAAAATAATACCGTCTACTGTTTGACCAGTAGCTTTAAACACAGCGTTCTTGAATTTAACGGTAGATTCTCTTTACATTTTGTAAGAAGATAATTACATTTTAACTTCAAGCGTTGTTGTAATATTGCAGTTGCTGTCTTTTTTTCTGAATCCAAGCTTACAAACTCTGTTAATGAAGTTTTAAAATATTAGTAGTATGTTTAGAAAGCAGTTAGGCAAATAATACACAGTGTTTTACAGAGAAACAATATGCTTAAATAAATATTTGTGGAGAATAAATTATATGATAACTAAACTAAACGTAATTTACCTCTAAGTTAAATAAATTTCACAGAGAAAAAAATAGTTTTATGAAGTTTTGGTGATGATGTAGCATGGTATTGAGGTAGCATCTGAACATTATTAAGATAGCCATTTTGGAGTTCAGTGTCTGACAGTGGCAATAGCAGTTGCTTAAGAAAAGAGTAAAAGACACTAGGATGATATGGTGTGCTCTTCCCCTTGTGTAGTCTCCCAGCTTCTGTAGTTAGGGATTTAGAAACGTCTTGAACCAACATTTGCCCTCAAATCATGTGTTAAATACCTGTAAATAGATTTTTCTTTCATTAATTAGCCATTCTTCGAGGGTCATTCTTCAAGACTCTCTGGAAAGTACTA
>VYZM01002723.1:0-12166 GCA_013398915.1 Dromas ardeola
ACCTTCTGCTGGTACCAGCCATACCAGCTGCTGCTACTACCGGTGCAGGTGATCTTGACGGTTTCTCCCACGTTGGCTGACACTGAGGGCGGCTGAGTCACCGCTGCCTGGACCAGGGAACCTGGAGAGGGAGAGGAGAGAGGGGAGAAGATGGGGGTCAGGCAGTGCTCCGCGAGCACAGCCCTCCCAGGACANCACAGCCCTCCCCGGGCAGCAGGATGGGGAATGCCACAGTAAGAGGAGAATGGAAGCAACCACAGTCAGAGGCACATTTGGGAAGCAGGTGCCAGCCCAACACATTCCAGCACAGAGGCAGCTCTGGCAGCAGCAGGAGGACATGGTCATCAGTAGCAGGAGGCACGGGGATAGGAGAGAAGGCCAAACTGAGATTTTTTTTTTTTAACGTCACGAACAATGGTCACCAGCCATAGGGTCACCTCCAACGCTCAGGACACGAACAGGTGGACATTGACAGCCATGGCCATGCAGAGCAGACAGGAACCTGCCTCACTGCACCTCTTGGTGCTGGGGCCGCAGTTTCAGCAGGGCTGAGCCCCCCTGGGGTGATGCCCTGGGGGCTCCTGGCACAGCCAGGCTGGGAGGAGGGCAGGGGGGCACCCAGCAGGGCCCTGGGGGCCAGACGGGGAGCGCAGGGGACCTGGGCCCGGCAGCACGGGACAGGGCTGCTGGGGTCATACCCAGCCCACATGAGAGGGGACGGGCACAGACCTGGGGCTCTAAGGGGTGGCTGAGGCAGTCACACCAGGCACAGTCACCTGCAGCACTGGGCAGCAATGACAGGGCCATGGCGGGGACCAGACCCACCATCAAACAGGGACAGCAGAGACTCCTGACTTGCCCCGGCAATGGCAGGAGGTTTTTGTATCACTTCGCCATTGCTCTGTGTCACCAGGGCATCAGCACTGTTGTCACCACAGTAATAGACGGCCTCGTCCTCAGCTTGGACCCCAGTGATGGTTAACGTGCTCGTGGAGCCAGATGTGGATCCGGAGAATCGCGAAGGGATGCCCGAGGGTCTCTTGTCGTTGTTGTAGATCACANTCACAGTGACAGGGCAGCTGCCAGTACCCTTCTGCTGGACCCAGCCATAGCTGTAGCTGCCACCGGTGCAGGTGATCTTGACGGTTCCTCCCACGTTGGCTGACACCGAGGGCGGCTGAGTGACTGCTGCCTGGACCAGGGAACCTGGAGAGGGAGAGGAGAGAGGGGAGAAGACGGGGGTCAGCCAGTGCCCCACAAGCACAGCCCTCCCCGGGCAGCGAGATGGGGAAGGCCACAATCAGATGAAAACAGACCTGAACATTGCCACAAGCAAATCTGGGGAGCTGAGCCCAGCCCAACATATTCCAGCACAGACGCAGCTCTGGCAGCAGCACGAGGACATGGTCGTCAATAGCAAGATGCAGTGGGGTGGGTGACAAGGTCACCTTGTTAACTTTGTAGGGACAAGGACAATGGTCCCCAGCCATGGAGTCACCTCGAGTGCTCTGGGATATAAAAGTGAAGACATTCACAGCCATGGTCACGCAAGGGGGACAGGAACTGCCTCAGCCCCACAGTCAGAACTACAATCAGCTGTGAGGGAGAAGGGCTGAAACTCTTCCTCTGATTTTGGAGCCTGTCTCTCATTCCCAGTACTCATTGTCACCAGACACCATAGCTGCTGCTGCTGTCCCAGCCACCACAGTAATAGACGGCCTCGTCCTCGGCTTGGACCCCAGCGATGCTTAANTAACGTGGCCGTGGAGCCGGACTGGGATCCGGAGAATCGCGAAGGGATGCCCGAGGGTCTGTTGGTGTTGCGATAGATCACAGTGACAGGGGCACTACCAGGTTCCTTCTGCTGGAACCAACCAGCATAAGCATAGCTGCTGCTAAGCCCAGAGCAGGTGATCCTGACGGTTTCTCCCACGTTGGCTGACACCGAGGGCGGCTGAGTGACTGCTGCCTGGACCAGGGAACCTGGAGAGGGAGAGAAGAGAAGGGAGAAGATGGGGGTCAGTCAGTGCCCCACAAGCACAGCCCTCCCCGGGCAGCGGGATGGGGTCCCTGTCCCCAAAGGCCCCGGCCAGGCACAGCGAGTCTGGCCAGGGCACCTGAGACATGGGCGAGCACCGCGAGGAGGAGAGGGGCCCAGGCCATGGCGCGATCCCACCAGCTACGTGTCCCCACGCCGATGGAGCTGTGACATGGACCCAACTTTGGCCCAGCTCCCAGCCTGTGGCACATCCCCACCTCTTGGTGCTGGGGTCGCAGTTTCAGCAGGGCTGAGCCCCCCTGGGGTGATGCCCCGGGGGCTCCTGGCGCAGCTGGGCTGGGAGGAGGGCAGAGGGGCACCCGGCAGGGTCCTGGGGGCCAGACGGGGATCATGGGGGACCTCGGCCCAGGAGACTAGGAGCTTCAAGGCCACCCAACAGTAAGGCAACACGAGCGCCCAGGTCCTGCAACTACAAAGGGAGCTGGGGGTCTCCAGTGGCCTCACAGCAACCACAAATAGACTTGGGCTGGAGTTGATACCAATCAAGTGCAGGTAGCATCCACCCACACGTGTCTGGCCAGGGACAGCCCTTCTGCGACCTGCTGACAGCACGGGCCACAGCAGCCTCCAAAGGGGGTGCAGGGACTGCCCTGCACCAGGGGTTACACGCTGCACCTGGCTGTCCCCAGCCTCTTTGCCTCCTGCGCCCCGTCAGCCTCAGGACTGTGGTGTGGGGCCACACTGACACCGTGTGGGGACCAGAAGGACCTCAGGGACAGCACCGGAGGAGCCGAGAGCACAGCCTGGCACAGGACTCTGCCCGTGCTGCCCCTCACCCCCGCCACAGCTTCCACCAAGTCCAAAGACACCTCCAGCCCCTGCCACAACCCTCACGGCTTCTGCATGGGACCCTGCCCAAGGCACCCCGGGCTCACACGGGAGAGCAGCTCACACAGACACAGGGCCCTTGGGCGCCGTTCCTGTCACCAGAGGAGGGTGGGCATCAGCCCTCAACTGGCAGGGAGACCAGGGACCAGAGCGCGACACCCAGAGGTGGTGACAGCGTTTCTCTCAACAACTTTGGGCCAAAGGACCGGCCACAGGACGAGACATTTTCAAGGCAGGAGCCACCGGCCGCACCACAGCTCTGCATTATATGAGCTGTGTCACTTCCTCCCGCACCACCGTCAGGATCGCTGCCACCCAGGCACAGCAGACAGAGCACCCACCCACAGCCATCCTGTGGGGCACCGGGATGACAACCATCACTGCCATCCTGGGCACCACAGTAATAGACGGCCTCGTCCTCGGCTTGGACCCCAGTGATGGTTAACGTGCCCGTGGTGCTGGACGCAGAACCGGTGAATTGCGAAGGGATGCCCGAGGGTCTGCTGCTGCTACCATAGATCACAGTGACAGGGCCACTGCCAGGAACCTTCTGCTGGTACCAGCCAACACCATAGCTGATGCTGCTGCTGCTAACCCCAGAGCAGGTGATCTTGACGGTTCCTCCCACATTGGCTGACACCGAGGGTGGCTGAGTTGTCGCTGCCTGGACCAGGGAACCTGGAGAGAGAGAGAGAAGAAGAAGGGAATCAGCCAGTGCTCCACAAGCACAGCCCTCCCCGGGCAGCGGGATGGGGTCCCTGTCCCCAAGGCCCCAGCCGGGCACAGTAAGTCTGGCCAGGGCACCTGAGACATGGGCGAGCACTGTGAGGAGGAGAGGGGCCCAGGCCATGGCGCGATCCCACCAGCTACGTGTCCCCACACCGATGGAGCTGTGTCACGGACCCCAACTCCCCTCTTATACTCCCTCCCCTCTGGGTATGGGCCCTGTGTGGAAATACAGCCCCACAGTGTTCGCTGGCTGCTCCTGCCCACGGCAGGCAGGTCCCTGGCCCACCAAAGGCACCACGGTCACTCTGAGCTGCCAGCTCCCTGCACCACTCAGCTGAGAAACCAGGTCCTGCCTCACACCGGGGCACCACAGCCAGCTTTCTCTCAGGAGCCACACGACTGTGACCAGCAGGAACAAGGTGTCCGGGCAAATGCTCCTCAGCTGTGGTCTTGGTAAATACAAGATTAGCCAAGACGCATGCCAAGGGAGGGCAGGAATGCTTTTCTGACCCGCCTGGCTGAAGCGCCCTCTGCAGCCACCGCAGCCCGGTCTGCGACCCTGGCACCACCCCCCACCCTTCGAACATCCCTCTGCGGCAGCACAGCTCCTCCAGCCGTGCTCCCCTTCCCCTCCGCCCCAGGCGCTTCTCCGTGGGGCTCCGTGGCAGCACTGCACCAGCACCCCATGACACAGCGCACCCCACTGCAGGCTGCTGCTCCTGCACCGCCTGGGAGGGGACAGGACTGCACCACAGCACAGACGCTCCCGCTGCTCAGCGCCACCACAGTGATGAGAAGAGCAGCCCTGGCCTCTGCTAGCTCTAGAGCATGTGGACAAACACCCAGCTCCACTACACCACCCTTCCCAGACCTGCCTCTGCCTGTCTGTGCTGCCCCTAAGTAGGAGGTGGGATGAGCCTGCTCAAGCAGAGTCCTCAGGCCTCTCTGACAGAGAAAATTTTCAAACTTGCTGCAAACAGCAGCTTCCTTTCAGTCCCCAGAGCCAACTCACACCAAATTCCAGCCCCCCTTCACCTTTAAGAATCATATCAAATAGGACAGGGACACATGAAGACAGGGATTTATTATTCTATGTTCATCTTACAGAAGATGACCCTCTGTGACTCCCTTAGGCTAGGAAGACAACAGCTCCTCCTTAAACACAGGATATTTTTCACAGGCCTCTTTCTGTTAATCGGCAGTTTCATCCGCTTCAAGTTCTGGTTGGGAACCAAGACTAACGGTTTTTTACAAGGTCACAAGCAACCAAGCTTTGTGGTCGCTTCACAGTCACACGCCGCAGCAGCAGCACCTCCCCGTGGCCTGCCTCCACTTAGACCGAGCTGGGAAGAGCACGAAGAAAGGCAGTGAGAAGTCAACACGCAGGTTTGAACACAATTCAGTGCTTCTTGAACTCAATTCTTTCTACTTTCACATCATCCTCAATTAGTTGGTATACGTAAGTCACAACTGTGGAAGCCTGGATATCCATCAGTACAAATGAAGGGATGATGTTCCTGGAAAGAAAACATACTTTGTCAATCTTCCCAATTAGCTTACACTTCTTGCTATTAACATAGCTTATGCTTATGTATTCTAATACACCTGGTCACCAAGGGCTGCAGCGGTCTGGGAAACACTGCAGTTTGCAGGCACTGACAGGAGCTTCTCTGGCAGAGCTGCACTTACCCCAGAACAGCCCTCCAGGCTCTGAACAGCCTAAGTCGGGTCAGGCTCAGACACTTAGCCGGCAGTGCCTCCAGAAGTGCAATTGCCTACAAAATACCAGCATGCGGCTTCTGGGAAGACACCACAAAGCAAAATGGCTTCAAGAAGCTGCTGCAACTCCCCCCTCTCCGGGCCCAGGAAGCAGCCCCAGGCACACCGCTGCCAGGCTGTCATGCCCAACACGTGGGCTAAGCAAAACCCTGGCAGCAGGGGAGTCCCACTGCGTTCCCCAGGAAGGGAGAAAGCTGGCCTCCTGCTCCTCAGCACCTCAACAGCGCCCTGCAGCACTGTGGCCAGACACTTGCAGGTGAACAGACACATTTCAGGTAACGCCTGCGGGGTCTGCCACGCTGGGCAGCTCGGGACCCCCCTCACTCACGTTTCCAAAGCGCTGTAGGCTCCTGTAGCTGATCCCGGGTTGATATAGAATTTGTTTTCATGTTCAAATGCTTCAAATCTGTGTGTGTGTCCCGAGATGAGAATGTCCACATCCAGTTGCCTCTGCAGCAGTGCCAGGCTGGCCACATCACCCCAGGGAATAACTTGATGACCGTGAATCAGCCCAATTCTGAACTGCCCAACAGTTACAACCTTCTCCTCAGGATAATTCAGGCTCTGAGAAAGAGAAAGGCAGGTTCCTACATTCCAAGACACGAACCCACTTTTTGCTATTCAAGTGCACAAGGTCTCTTTCAATGTGTGGGCCCACTGGATGCTTGTACCACACCCCAGCAAGAGCAACCACAGAGCAGAGAGTGGGGACTTGGCACACAAATCAGGCTAACCAACAGTAAACACACACACACAAGCCCCCAGTTCCTGCAACTACGCACTCAGCTGGAAGATTCCAGCAGCCTCACAGGAATCACAGACAGACTTGTGCCAGAGTTCATGTTAATCAAGTGCATTCATTACCCTCACAGGCCCCATCTACCCTGCTGCAATTGCAACAAGAAGGGTCTAGAAAATAATTTTGCCTTACTCATCCCTACTTCCTATCTTGGTGAATTACAGTTTAGGAAATTGCTAGTGCTGAAGGACTCCCCAAGTTTCATCGAGACAACCACAGCATGCAGGAAAGTGGGCTGAGGAATTAAGAGCAGCCAGAACATTACCTCTGAGTCCCCCCTAACAACGTGGATGTCCCCAGCCAGAGTCCTGAGGTAGTCATAGCTCTCCTTGGTGCAGAGGTTTCCTGTACACAAGATGTGCTGAATCTTTCCTGGAACCAGCAGCTTCTTGAACTTCTCCGGTAGACCGCTGCACCGGTGTGGGATGTGAAGGTCCCCTAATACTAACACCAACTTTGTACATAGCAGGAGAAAAGCGTTAGTTTTAACCCAGCTTGCTTAACAAAACAGCACAAAACCTTTTTGCCATTCCAGGGCGTTTGCAAAGCCCGGCAAACCATTACAGGCCCAGCAGGGATTTCTTTCAGATTCAGCTTTGAGGGAACAACCCCTCAGCACGCCCGAGCTGCCCCGCACAGACAGCCCAGCCTGCTCCCACCCGGGGAGAGCCAGGCGCCCTCACTCCCGCATGTAGCCGGAGGCGAGCGAATGCGCTGCACGGAGCGGACCAAGGCGGCGGGCCGGGCCAAGCGGCCTCCCCGCGCTGAACGTGCGGGCCCGGCGGCGGAGGGAGGCGGGCCCGGGCCTCCGCTCACCATCCTGCTCCTCCGCGCAGCTCCGCCCGCCCCGTTACCCCGACGCGCACTGAGGTAACCAGGAAGTGACGCTCCCCTTTTCCTCTTCTCTCAACCAATCGCAGCGCCAGCATCTCCCCACGTGACGCCGGAGCCGGTGGGTGCGCGCGGGGCTGGGCATGCGCAGTGCGGCGGCGCGGCCGGCGCCGGTGGTGGGCCGCGAAATGCTTCGGTGCGATTAACGTGTTTTTAATGAAATCTGTGGGATTTTTGTGGAAAAACGCATTCTCCTTCTGTGCGGAAGCGCTCATACAAAGTGCCCACAAGCGCCCGTGCGGTTAAACGTGTCCTTCTCCCCTCAGGCGCCGTCGGGGGCACGGGGGCTGCGAGGGGAGATGGCGGCCAGGGGAGATGGCGGCCAGGGGAGGCGCTGGAGGCCGTGGGGCGGCGTTGGGGGTGCTGTGGAGGGGACAGATCCTTGCGGCGGGGTCGGAGCGCCCCGCAGGCAGGGCGCTGTGCGCGAGGGTCTCCGGGGGGCTGGGCTCTGCCAGGGCTGGGTGACACGGCTCCATCCGGGCCCGAGAGACCCCGCCAGGGTGGACGCCATAGTGCCTTCTGCTCAGCCTCCCGACTCCGCTGCCCCGCGACATGGCGCCGTCCCCACGGGGGGACGCCCAAGGGGCTCCTGTGGAGGCCACAGACACAGAATCACAGAATGGTCTCTCTTGGAAGGGACCTTTAAGATCATCGAGTCCAACCACCAACCCAACACTGCCAAAACCACCATTAGCACCACATCTACACCATGTAGCTAAGGATTAACCTTTATTGTCAGATGAGCCAAACCGCGCCAAAGCCCAAGCCGGGATCAAGCCCACGTTGTGCCAAGCGCTTAAAGAGCCCCAGACAGTCCAGCCAGGGCAGAGCTCTCCGTCCTCCCACCGCAGCGGGAGATCCCCGCTCCTCTGCTTTCCTGGGCTGAGCCCTGGCAGGTCTCGCACCGTGCCGGGCTGTCTGATGCTCTGTGGGGGACGTTCGGGGACGAAGAGGAGGTTCCGCACCTCGCAGCCCAACGCAGCGCTGCTGGGCTCACTCAAGCATGCAAGAGGGTCTTTTTCCATTCCTGCCATTCTCCCTGTTGAGGGCTTTGCGTCAGGGTTGCAAGGGAAAATGCAGAAAGCTTTTGTTCCCCATTTCTAAAACCAGTTGAAGGCACGTAACAGGGAGCAGTAATAGTTGCCGTTGTCTTCATGGCGGGCGGATGCGATGATGAGTATGCAGGCGTTGCTGGCGAGGTCTTTGGTAGCAGAGAAGCGGTCAGGAATCTTGGCAGACTTGTGCTTGTCTCGTTCGGAGTTGTAGTAGAGCAGATACCTCAGGGAGTGCCCCGGACGCTGCTGGTACCAGGAGATGCCAAACTCGCTGATATTGTACTGGGGGCTGAGGGTGCAGGACAGCCGGGCGGTCTGCCCGGGCAGCACCGACACGGAGGATGGCTGGGTCAGCACGGGCTGAGCCCTGGAAGCTGCACACACCGAGGATGCAGTTACTGATGGGCCCAGCCATGTCCCCCATCGCCCTCAGCCCCAGAATGTCCCCCTGCTCCCTTGAGGCAACCCCGTTACCCAGCCTCCATCCTGCTCATCACTCAGCCCTGCAGCAAAATGCCCTCCTCAGACAAACATCCCCTTTGTACAGCCATGTCCTCCTCGCCACCCTGCAGTGCCCCCCCCAGACAGCAGCTAGCTCGGCCACACCACCCTTACCTGTCCCCACCATCCCCACCAGGAGCAGGACCCCAAAGCCCAGGGCCATGGCAGGAAGCAGAGGAAGGGAGGCTGTTTCGGAGAGGGTCTGCGGTGCTACACGAACAGGTCGCTGCGCCGCTGGCGCCGGTGAGGCGTATGTAAATGACACAGGGGGCTCGGGGACTCCAGCTCCTCGCGCCGCTCGCTTTGCTGCAGCTGGGCTTCAGGGAGGGGGCTCGAAGCAGCAGGGGGAGAGCTGAGCACTGCGACCCACCGCCCACCTTCGCCCCAGGCTGGGCCGTTTCCTCCAGCTGCACCGATGCATGCACAGCCCACCCACCACCCTCAGCACTGGGGTATGCTGGGGAGGCATCACCAACCACCGCTCCTCTCTGGGGGGGCAGCAGAGAGGTTTCCCTGTGGCCCTACACTCAGACCTTTCGCCTTGAGCTCTCTGCCACCAGGAGCCCAGGCCACACCGTGCCAAGGGTGCCCTGCGGTAGCCACAGGCTGGGGGCTGGACAGCTCTGCTGCCCCCAGGGAGAATGAAAGCCAGGACGTGCCAGAGCCCCCCCGCAGCTGTCTCATCGCAGAAGCAATACAGGGAAAGTTGCTGCTCTCTTCTCCATCAGTTCCATTGCTGTGACAAGAATGACTGCCCCACAGCACGGGCTGGGAGCTGCCAATGGTGCTGGGAACCGATGCCTCTTTGCCAGGGCCACCTCAGAAACAGCAGCCATGGGCAAACGTGTGGGGGTGGCTGCTGAAGTCACCTGCCAGAAGGTATTTCCCAAGGGAGCCAGTGCAGTGAGACGTGGCTGCAGCACAGCTGGTGCCTCGTGTGGAAAGACAGCAGACCGTTACAGCGAAAGGCTACCAGGCTCACCGGGCGTAAAGCCCCTCCTGTCTGTTACACCTATCAGGGTGGCCCAGAGGTGCCACATGCCACAGCCAGCCACAGCTGAGGGCTGGCCTCCTGCAGCACATCTCTGCGCCCTGCAGCCCAGCCCTGGCAGTCCTTCGCAGCAGGGTGGTCGGCAGGCGCTCTGCAGTGTCCCATAACCCATCGGTACCTCCTGCCCTCCACAGGCAGGCTCAGCACCTCCCAGTGCCACCACCCAGGGATGGCCCTTTCCCTCCCCTCTGCAGCACCCAGCCCTGCTCCCACGGTGTCCCCAAGCCAAAGATGTTTGCAAGTGGTTCCTGATGTGGCTGGCCCGTGTGGGCTGTGGGTTTGAGGGAAAACAGTGCTGTGAGACAGAGCCCTGCCTCGTCAGAACACCCCAGCACCGTGTCTGTGGCACAGGCCGATCCCAAAGAGGATCCACCGCCATCCAAGGATATGGCACAGCAAGCTGGACGCTTGCTTTGCGGCGCCACGCTGCAGTGCTCTGAACAAGGGCTGGTGTGCCCAACGGCTCATCTATTTTTTCCGCATTGTCCGTTGGTCTGAAAAAAGCAGTTACCCCCACAACCCGGCCCAATTTAATGTGACACGGTCTCCCTTGGGAGCAGCAAGGGGAAAATGAGAGTGAAAGGCGGTGACTGGGGCAATCAGCACAGCGGTAACACAGATGCCATGGAGCAGGGCCAGCACCTGCAGCGCCATGAAGCAGCGAGGTGCCAGTTCAACCTGACGGGGCCGTACAGCACCTCGCGCAGCTGGGCTGCAGCCGTACAGGAGGGGCTGGTGTACACCTGCCAGGGGGACATGGAGCATATGGGTGCCACACAGCAGTCCCTGCACATGCGTAAGGCCTGGCTGTGGCCCACCTGTGCCCGTACAGGCAAACCTGCTGTATCAGACGCATTAGAGCCAGCCTACAGCGGGCAGCAACGGCTGCTCGAGGCCAGCTCCAGAGCCCATTCAAGGCTGGGGCTTTGCCTTGATGTCTTCTGGCCCTGGGAAGCCACTGCAGCACCTCAGCAGCTTATGTTTCGTGCAGCCAGGCCTCCGAGCCTATGCAGGTATGAACTCACTGCGGACACAACCCTAGCTACTGCCCACCAGCACTCCCCAGACTCTGAAAGGTGGTGGCAGGGTGAGCATGAGTCACCCGGCACGTGTGTCTGTCGTGGTGTAACCCCAGCTGGCAACAAGGACCACGCAGCCGCTCACTCACTCCCCACCGGTGGGATGGGGAGAGGATTGGAAGACTAAAAGTGAAAAAACTCGTGAGTTGAGATAAAGAGAGTTTCATAAGTAAAGCAAAAGCCGCACACGCAATCAAAGCAAAACAAGGAATTCATTCACTACTTCCCATCGCAGGCGGGTGTTCAGCCATCTCCAGGACAGCAGGACTCCATCACGTGCGACAGTGACTTGGGAAGACAAACGCTATCACTTCGAGTGTCCCCCTCTTCCTTCTCCTTCCCCCAGCTTTATATACTGAGCATGGTGCCATACGGCATAGGATATCCCTCGGGTCAGTGGGGGTCACCTGTCCCCACTGTGTCCCCTCCCAACTTCTTGTGCCCCCCCAGCCCTCACTGGCAGGTGGCGTGTGGAGCAGAAAAGGCCCTGACTGCTTAGCAACAACCAGAAACATTAGTCTGCCATCACCAGTCTTCCCATCCCAAACCCAAAACACAGCACTATACCAGCTGCTAGTAAGAAACTCAACTCCATCCCAGCCGAAATCTCGCCAGTGTCCCGGTTCCTTGCAGCAGCGCTGGGCTCAGCTAGGAGCCGGGTGGGCAGATCTGGCACCATCGCAGCCCAGTCAAACAAACCAGGGGGGAGGAAACACCGCAATACTGCAAAAAGTCAGAAATTCAGAGGAACTGGGACCACACGGAGCAGGCAGCCATCCCAACAGGCTGTTGTTTAGCCCACTCCCTGCTCTACCCTCCCTCTCCCACTCCCCGTCTGCGGGAGCCTTGGGAATCTGCGGGGGCCATTCCCCGTTGCCGGGAAATCTGGCTACTGAAACCATGGCAGCATTGACTGGAAACGCAGCCCCTCCCCTGGGCTCTCTGGCAGCTAACGCCGTCGGGCACTTTGTCATCCCGCTGCCCGCAGGACGGCACCCAGCACAAGCAACCCCCACACTGCAGCCCTGGGAAGAGGCACGCTCAGCGCCATGTTCGTTACAGTGAGATACGGAGGTATGTGGGGAAAGCACCCGCTTTGTCCCAGCTCCAGGGGCCAGCTGGTCACCTGGACCATCCTTATCACCACCAGGTGGTGGCCTCATGAGGGGCAGGGAGGGACGTGGTACCTTGACAATGCACAGTGGTTAGGGAACAGGGCAGGAGAGCTCTGCCAAGGCACATCAGCATCCTTTGCCCCGTCTGTTTAAAAAAGAACAGGGAGATATTTAACCCTGCACCATGAATCGTGGAGGAAAACCATCCCAGCAGAGCTAAGTTAATTGGAGGGAGGCGAGAAGCAAGGATGAGATCCCAGCCTTGCAGCTCTGGAGGATC
>VYZM01002723.1:29141-41560 GCA_013398915.1 Dromas ardeola
ACGGGCGGCGCATCGGGAGTCCCCCGCTGTCCCCTGCCCGGCCGCCCCCCAGCTCCTCGGGCTCCTCTTGGCGTGTTAGGGGAGATTTTACAGGCGCGCTCCCTTCTGCGGAGCGAAGGGAAAAAACAGGGAGAGGGACGAGGAGGGTTTACGAGAGGACGCGGGATCCCCCCCCCCCTTCCTTTAAAGGCAGCGGGGCTCTGCCTGGCTAATAACCCCCCCGCCCGCTGGGCTGGCAGGGCCCAGAAGCGTTCCGGGGAGAGGAGCCTACAGGGATGAATCAAAGGCGCAGGCAGGAGGGGAGCAGCGGGGCTCGCTCTTCCTGCACATTCCTGCCAAGTCCCGGCACCTGGGATGGAGCTGGGAGCCCCAGGGACGGCGGAGAGGAGCCGGCGAGGGGTTTCGGGGGACGGGGGAAGACAGAGAGCTCCTTGTGCTGGGAATGTGCGCGCGTAATTGGGTTATTATATACATGCGCTTCGCTAGTGTGCCATAAAATAATGACAGAGCAAATGCCCGGTAGCAGCCCAAGGGGTTTAGTTCAGGTTCTGTCGATGGTTTTATTATCGGCTCTGTCATCTGAGTACTTTCTAACTTGGCTGCTAAATATGCTGTGGGCTGGGACTTGGCACAGAGCAGCCTTGGCCCCCAAAGTGCTCGTATTATTCCAAACAAAATGTCACTGCGCTTGGCTCCGCTCTGCCGCTGAGGAAGGTGAGGCAAAGCACTCGGGCGGTGGCACCCTGCACCCCAGCTGTGACACTGCCCCGCAGATTTCATCCCCATCTGAACGCGGCGAGCGGTGGGCCGGGAGGGACCTGCCTAAAGCTGCAGACCGGTGGTTCCCGCGGGGACGTTGGCTGGGCGGGAGCTGCCCCACGCTCTGCCGGGTGCAAGCTGAGAAGCTGCTGCACCTGGAGGGACCTGCACGGCCTCTGGTCCCGGTCTTGCTGCCAGCAAGGACCTGTGCGGGATCCCCGGGGCAGGGAGAGCCAGCCTGAGTTTCACACTGTCTGCTTTTGGGTCCAGCTGCCATGTGCGCTGCTCATCTCCTTTGGCTGGTGCTCGCAGCGGCCGAGCGACTGCAGAGGTTGCTGGGGCTCATCTGCCTTGGCCAGTGCCTCCCAAACAGAGAGAATACACCAAGCTGCTGGATGAGCACAGAGTTAATCATAGAATGGTTAGAGTTGGAAGGGACCTTAAAGATCATCTCATTCTGACCCTCCTGTCCTGGGCAGGGACACCTCCCACTAGACCAGGTTGCTCAAAGCCCCATCCAGCCTGCTCTTGATTCAGGATACACCTGAAACACTGTGCCAGGCACACAGATACCACGGGACAGCCCTACTTAACGCAGGTGTCCAGGTCTGCTCAGGCTCCTGGTCCAGCTAATCCACACCCACGCTCCTGAGGAAGGTGTCCCCCACCGTTGGCAGTCTGTGCCCAGAGACGGTTTCTTCCTCATCCCCGGTTAATGCTCTGCATGGTGAGTGCTAATACTTTCCTCTTGGCTGGAGCAACTCCAGGTGATGCTCCGACAGGTATGTTTTGTTCTGGAACACCTTGTGCTTGTGTGTTTGACCAGCCATGTGGAGCTTGGGGTTTCAGACCCATGTACTTCACTCAGTCTTTGCAGAGGCGGTGGCTGGTTTAGGGGTGGAAGCAGACAGATGATTTCCCATCCTTTCAAATAGCAGCTCTCTCATCCCAAATAGCTGCCCTTTGGGGCTCCTTATCTGGTGTCAAGGCTTCTGAAGGTTATGCTACTGCCTCTCGGGTAAAGCCAGCACCACGGTGGTTGCTCCCACATACAACGCCACTTGCCAGCAGTGCAGCCCATTCCTCTCCCCGCCGGGGCACATGCATCAGTGCGGAATGGCCAAAGTGGGGTTGCTGGGCTGGCAGTGGCCCATGCCTGCGTTTCTGGCCTCAGCCCTCTCCCCGCTCTGTCGCTGGAGAGCCCTGCCGTGCCATCGCATGGTCACTTCTCGGGCTCCTTCGAGTCTCTGCGCACAAAGAGGTGTTTCCCCCTGTCTAACGGCAGCTGAGTTCCTTCTGGGCACCTTTTGCTGTCGGGTGATGAACGAGGAGGGACCCGAGGGGCTGAGCTGGGAGAAGAGATTCACGCTCCTGCAAGACAGACGATGGTGACTTCCTCGAGCTGTGCCAGTAGATGGGGTGGGCAAGGACGTGCCAGGTGCCGCAGGATGCTGCACCGTGACTGTTCAGTGCTCCAGTAACAAGTCACAACAGCAGTGACTGAGAGGGGAGGGAATCAAGGGCTTTAGATTAATTTTAAAGCCAGGTTACACAGGGCAAGTTGCAGAAGGAGCCGTGTTCTTTGTAGCAAACCTCGTAGATCGCCTTCACTTTTGTATTAGCACCTAAAGAAAGAAAGAGAAAACTGAGAGCAGAATACAGGCTGTGTCTGGTGTCCACTGTAAAACTTGAGAACAAAAGATCTGCAGTCCTCGGGGCAGTGCACACGCAGACGCTGAATTCCTGCATTGCTCGCGGCTCCCCTGGGAAATCAAACTCAGTCCATTTGCTGGGAAACACTCTCTCTCCATGGAGAAGTGGTGGGCACCCTCCTAGCTGCCAGCGTAATCCCTGGGGAGCTGTATCCCGCAGCTCTCACCCCGAACCCGGCAGGTTTTCCCCTGGAAGCGCGGTGCTGCCTTCCCCGCAGTCCAGGAGCCGCGGCGGCCGCCTGCCCCGCTGCGGGCTCAGGCAGCTCCCGCAGGAAGGGTTTGATTTGCAGTGTTTGGTTTGGCTATTTAAATACTGCAGGGAGCACTGGGGTAATTTTAGGCATGTTTATCCTCTGCTCTGGGAGAGACTCAAGACACATGTAAGCAGTTACTCTCCAGCGGGTTTGTTGTGTTTGTGCTTTCGCATGCGAGGCACATGCCCACCCTGCAGCCTGGCAAGGCTTGGGGTGTGCGGCGGCAAAGCGGGGCCGGGAGGGGGAAGACAGCAGGGAGGAGAGAAGCACTTTGGGGAGGATGCCCCCACTGCAGCTCACACTGCCCTTCGCTTGCTCCCCCCACGCACAGCCTGCCCTGGCACCCACCTGGGGGCTCAGCAGGGGCAGGGTGCACTGTGTAGGTCTTGCTTAAAAAAAGGATCTTCCGCGGAAAAGTTGTCCTGCAGGGACTTTTCACACCAGAGACGCTGTTGTCTCTTTCCTACTAATCCCAAATACACAGACAGGGAGATGAAGCGTTCCTGGATGTTCTCACATGGGGGTCGGCCCAGCCCGACGTGGATGGAAGCGCTGCTGAGTCTGCCATAGCTGTGCAGCAAAATGAAAAGTGGAGCACTTCGGGGGCTCACTGAGGGCCAGAGATGTGTTTTTAGAGGTTCACTGCGATCCTGGTGCAGGTGAGACCCACAAGAAGAGACTGGAGGGAGACGTCCTCCTCTTAGTGGGATTTGGGCAGGAGAGAGGCATCACTATCTCACAAAAGTGGCTCTGTGAAAATTAGCGGAGGGGGAAATCCCCCCCAGACATCTCCAGGAGACTGTGCAGGGGGACAGTGGTTGTCTCAGGGGTTTGGAGATCCCAGCATAGGCTCCCTGAGGGCAGAACATCCCCCCCGTGGCTCTGAAGAGGGCTGCGCTGTGCCAGGTGGCCGTACCCAGCGGGAGATGTCCTGGCAGTTGTCCTTGGCCTCGGCACCGATAGCTCCTTGCTCACCTTACCTTGGATGTAATTGCACAATGAACAAAACATCTCAACCCCCTTCCTCCTCTGCCTGGAGCGTGCCGCATCCGAGAGCGGTTTCTTGGTTTCAAGGGGATTTCTAGGTCATCAGATTAAGGGCTCTTGAAACCTTTTGCTGTCCCGGCATCCTGGGGCTTGTTTGCTTTGCGAGTACTCCTGTTTCTGGCAAACTGTTGCTTGGGTGACACCAGCAGCTTGGTTGCAGTGTTGTTGATGGACTAGACTCACAAACTGTCACGTAATTAAAGTGTCTGATAATAAAAATAGTCCTGCAGTGTTTATTCATTTGCTTTCTCTTGTTACATCAGAGCCTGGGTCCCCTCGTTCTGTCTGTGGGCATAAACATTTGCAGTCCATAATGTTTCATGTTCCACGTTGCTTAGGAAAAATAAACATTTTCCTTTTTTTGTTGCCAACAACAACTACCACCAAGTAATCCGGAAACAAGCTGTCAGGCCCCAGGAGGTAGCGCTTGGTGGTGCCACAGAGTGTGGGAAGTGAGGGGAGAGGAACCTCCGACCGTGTGCGCTCAGCCCGGCACCGCGGCTCCTCCTGCTTGGCCAAAGTTTGGCCTCAGACCCCGCGTTACCCCTGGCTCTGTCCGCAGCGGGACCGGGCTGCAGCCCAGCGTGAAGGAGCCAGCCCTGTAGCAGAAGTATTTTGTTTAAGCAAGGAATTCGTAGCTAGAGGGGTTGGGAGAATCTGACGTGTTCCGGGGGACGTAGGATCAACAAACCTGGTGGCTTTGCCTCGGCATTGTTTGCACCGAGTTTCCATTGTCTCCACTAAGAGCGCCTTGACCGGGAGCACGCGTAGCTCAGGGCAGACCACAAACATCGTCTGTTTCTGCCATGACATTGCGACTGCAGCATCAGCACCTTCCGAGGCCAGTCAGCTTCTGGGACACAACCTGACCGCGGTGGAGCTGGCTCCGGTTTTACCACTAACCATCAGCTGGAGCCGCACTTTCAAATCCAACCACTGCAAATCCGTGCGGGGCTGAGAGGCGGGCTAGCCGGAAAGCTGTCCCTAGCACTCTCTGGGCCGAGTGCCGACCTCAGGAAGGAAGGTCGCTGCAGCCTGTTACGGGGGTGCAGAGCCCCTGGGGACCACAGCCACACAACAGGGGACAGAAACAGGCTGAGAGAACTCTTTCGTAAGAACTGCAGGAGAAGACATCTCTGCTCTCCTTCCCCACATGTTGAGCTAAGGGCAGGAGTGCTCCCAAGATGCAGGCTCATAGCTGGGAGGAGGACAATGCTACTAGCCCAAGAGGCGGCAAACACCCGGGCCTCGCCGAACACTCTGAGTAACCGAAGCAAGCAGGGAGAAATGGACAAGCAGCAGCAGAAGGGACAGGGAGGTGGGGAGGAACCCCATGAGCTTATCCCCTAGCAGAAGAGGAAAGAGCCCCCACTGACAGGGGAAGTATCCAAGACTGACGGGATTCACGTTGTAACTTGTCCAGTCACTCCTGTCTGACGGGGAGGGGGGTCTCTTTTCATGTCCGTGCTGCAGGAGCAGGCAGGAGCCCAGGTAATTAGGTACAATGACAGAGGAGACAAGTTTAAGTTCAGGGCAGGCAGCAGCGGACGGACCCAGGCAGAGGAGAGCGCTGGGTCTGGCAATACCCAGCACTGCCCTCGCTCCTGAGGGTTTTTATACACAGCACTGCCGAAACGCCACCGGAGCTGTGCTGCTTCGGCTGCTTCTCCTCCCAGGAGGCTCTGGAGGGCGAGTGCTGCTCAGCACAATGAGGTTAAAGATGCTCCCGGCTCCTCAGGACGGCTGGGAAACTTCCTGGGAAGCTTGTCTGGTGTTTATTCCGCCCCAGCAGACGCAGGAGTGATGGCTGTTGTACCGCAGCGCTTGGGGGCTGGTAAAGCTGCGAGGAAGCGAGTGGGCAGTCTGTACCTCTGCTGTGTTTCTGCTCTCCCATGGGATCTCTCCTTTCCCTCCTGTTCCCTCTCAGCCTTTCGGTCACCAGGCTGCTAGCAAGAGGCACTTTCTCTGCGAGGAGCTGCGGCCAGCCTGCAGCACAGCCCTTTTTGTGTATAGCTTTGCCCCTCTGCTGTCCTCATTGCCCTCGGCCCTTGGTTTCAGGCCTGGCAGCCTCTCCGTGCTCGTGTTGTGCAGGCATTTTCCTGCTCAGTCTCTATTGCAAAGCCCTGGCCTCCTCCCGTGGCTAAAAGCCATCTGTTCCCATGCAGAGCAGCCGCCCCGACCGTGGGCTGTTCTGGGAAGGGCAGCGTGAGCGGCGGCACTCAGCCTTCGCCAGGCCAAAGATCCACACTCAGCTGGTCCCAGCGCCTGCCTTGGGTCACAGGGACTTTCCTTTGGGTCTTTGGCAATCCTTTCCCTGCCGGTGGTGGGATGGGAGGAGTGGGGATGCCTTGATAGTTCCCCAGAGGCCAGTGCCCTCCCCATCCTCTCTTCACGGGTTTGCAGCAGCCTCAGCAGCAGCACGGCCGTAAGCAAACCCCTCAGCCTTCGCTTTGGGGCATGATACCTCTGCTCGGCACAACAAGGCAGGCTGTCCCCAGCAGAGGGTGGCTTCAGCGCCGGGTGGGAAGGATGCAATCTTAAGCGAGAGGACACGTTATCTAAGCCTTGGGAAGTGCCTGCAGCGAGGTGTGTCCAGCCAAGGAGACCGAAATCTCCAGCCTGACGCGTCTCCTGGGCATTGTTTGGCAAGTAGTTTCTGCCCGTCACATTTCCCCTTGCCGGCTGCGCCTGCAGTGGCATTTTCCAGCCCTTTCCTGCCATGGTGCTAATGTCGGTGCGGTGACGACAGGGAGAGACTCGCTGTTTGTTTAGGGGCACAGTGAGCACACGGGGCAGCTCCTGCCTCCACCCAGAGCCCTTTGCAGGGCCACGCTGTGTCCCCTCCCGGGGCGGCCGCAGCAGAGGGCAGGGAGCAGGGAGGGTGCTGCCCAAAGCAAGGTGGGGTTTGGGCGGCTGGAAGCTGGGATTCACGCCAGCGGCCTTGAGCTAACCAAAGAGGATGGTCTGCCTCTGGTCTGCCTCCGAACATGGGATCCCTCGGGGCGAGAAGAAAAAGTGCCTCCTCTCTCCGCTCCTACCCAGAGGAAAGTGATAATCTTCATCTTATATCAGTGCCCCCAGCCAGGAGGGAAACGGCCAGCCTTCCTGGGAGACAGGGGACAATGTGCTTGGCATAGCCAAGACAAAAAAACAGGAGTAAGCCCATCTGTGTCAGCCTCAGCCCCCTCACTTACCTGGGCAACTCCTGAGGGTTTCCCGGTGCTCCCAGGTCCACAGCAAGGGCTCTCCCCGGGGTCCATCTCCACCTCCCCATGTGCCTTGGAACAGGTGTCCTGCACCTCCCGGTCCTGCGAAATGAGACACATTGGTCACCCCATGTCCTGGGGCAGCAGGACCTGCCTCTGGCGGCAGTGGGTGCTCGTGGGCGCGCTCGGGAGCAAGGAGCCAGGCGGCCCTCCAGGCTGGGCTGTGGTGACACAGCTGCCATTGTGTGCATGGCAGAGGGTTTCATCGGGGCTGGGAGCAAGTTGTTGGCCAGGACATGAACCTTATCAGCTCCTCCTGCCAGCTGTCCTTCGCAGGCGCTACCTGCCAGCCCAGGCAGGGTGCCAGGCAGCTGCTGGATGGAGAGACAGGTACCTCCGACCTGGCGGGGCTCCAGCGTTCGGCAGGAGCAGCCCGGTGCAGGCTCCCCTGGGACGGGCCAGCCCGCACGCCTGCCTCCCACCAAAGCACTAGATGGTGGCTCGGGAAGGCTTTGCTGCTCAGGCTGTAAAATGGCTTTCTCTCTTTGTACGTTTTGATGGTGCAGTTCCCGCGCTGTGCCAAAGCGCACTGGGACACCAGGACTGGGTCGATGGTTTCTAAGGGAGAGAGAGGTTAGCAGGTGACAAGCCACCAAGGGTGTCTTGTCTGGCTGGGGAGGACAAGCCAGCTAACTGGAGTGGTAACAGACACACAAAGAGTGGGACACCTAAACTGCACCTTGTGCGATCTCCCTGGCTCCCGTGTCCATCCATGCATCGCTCAGAGGCTCGGGGCTACTACAGAGTTGGGAGCTCAGTAGCGGAATTAATGCCAAGGGCTTCACACTTCATTCCAGCCCGCATGAATGGGCGCGTTGAAGGGAACAGAGCGGCGGCGGCACGTGGATTACACGGCATCATGGCAGCGCTGGCACCATGCCCGCCTGAGCGTCGTGTCCCCAGCAGAGCAGGCAGGAGAGCTGGCCTGGAAGCAGGCGGCTCTTCGTGGGGGAAGGAAGGGGACCTCTAAACCCCAGGTCCTCACTGGAGCCCTGTGGGACGGAGCCTGCCCGGCCAAGTAGAGACGCATTGCTGCTGCATTCAGCTCCTCCGGCTGCTCAAACACCTTTAAATTTGCCTGCACAGAATCAGGCAAAAAAAAAAATGCGTTAGGGCCTCTGGCTTGTGCAGCCTGGTGGCACAGGGACCAAGTGCCTCTCTCCCCACACGCCTCACAGCAGGATGGGGATTACGCCTGGCTCATATTTCGTGGTGGCCCCATAGTCCTGCTGCCAGGTGGGAAACCAGTGGAAGTCAGCTAATAAGCACTAACTACAGTTGCCGAGGGGAACCGTGCTTTGCCAGCTAAGGGTGGGAGAGCCCAGGTCACCGTGTCCCCAAGCAGAGGGGGTGTAGTCCTTTCTGTCCCTCAGGCGGTGATAGGGGCTGCAGGGACGGTCACTGCTGCTCTCTGCCCCATGGGGTGGGCTAAGCCACCCTCCAGATCCGTGTGTCCTGCCCCCCAGCTTGTGCTGTCCCCCGGCCATGCCGGGAGCCTGCTCACCAACCAGGAGAGCAAGGAGACAGCACGGGAGCGACAACGCGGAGCACAGCTGTGTGCTGGGGACTGAAGGCTTCCTGCCATTAATATCACCTCTACCCGGGGCCAGGAGGGAATAAAGGATGTGGGGCAAAGGGGGAGAATTTACTCCCTAGGGATTTGTTTCATTCTTGAAGGGTCTGGTTCTCATCCACAGCTTGCAAAAGTATTTCCTGCCGGCCAGCTGCCAAGGAAAAGTGGACCAAAAATAGCCCAGTGCTTCGGGGGTGCCATGGCATGGCACGGAGCCTCCCAGGTGTGACCCGGCCCAGCAGCAGCAGAGCCCAGGCAACGGAGGATGTCTGTGGGGACCAGTTTGTGCCCCAGCAGCGGGGGAACAGCCCCAGGCAAAGGTGGAACTCAGCGCTGCAGGGCTGCTGTGGGGAGTCATCCACCACTCTGCATCAGGACCTCTCTTCCCAGACATGGAGGTCATGGCTTTGCTTTTCCCTTTTAGGACGTGTCTCGAAAGCATCACACCTGGAAGGAGCAGAGTCCTTGGCTGTCTTCCTTGGTGAACGGTGTGGGGACCGGCGTGCCCGCCAAGGGCTTCCCTGTGGGAGTGGACGAGCCAGCGGCGCGCTGGAACCCACCCCGCTGCGGCGTGCCGGACCTCCCGGCGTTGCCCGATGGCCAGAACGGGCGGAATCGGCAGAAGCGGTTTGTCCTCTCCGGTGGACGCTGGGACAAGACTGATCTCACCTACAAGTAAGAGAGGCGCAAAACGGGAGTCGGGCGGCTGGTTTGCTTCTCCCTCCCCAGGCCTCTCAGTGTGATGTTCCCCGGAGCGCGGCACGCTGTGACGTGACCATAAGAGCTGGAGGGCAGCCCTGACGCTGGGGACAGCCAGCCGGGGGGCAGGCGAGCCATGCGCTGAACCACCAGCAGGGACGTACCCAGCACCTCCACATCCCCTCACACACACACTCCCATAAACACAGCTGCCCACCTCCCCACAGCCGCTGTCAGCCCCACACCAACACCCCCGTGTGCATACGTTCCCTTCCCTACATCAAATCCCCAACACGTGCCGAGCCGAGCCTCCACCATCGCTCCTCTCCCACTGCGCCTCTGCTCCCCCCAGCCACCCCGCTGTGGGCTCCCTTCACAGTTTATTTTTAAAAGAGCTTTTTATTCAGCTGTTATTGATGTTCCCATAAACATGACATGAGCGTAAAGTTTTGCCCAAATCACCCCACACATTCTCAGTTACAAATTTGCTCGACAGGCTTGTGGGAGGGTTGTGCTGCCTCCCCAGTTGCCCACGGGGACATGAGTGGAGAGGTGAGTGCACTCGTATGGGCTTTGACAGCACGTAAATCTTCTTTTATTTAATTAAGTGCAGGAGACAGTTCCTCATAGCGTTAGAAGGCTATAGATAACAAAAAGGCTTCTTCCTTTTTTTTTTTTTGGTCAACAGTGTTAAAGAAAGAAACGCAGCAGAGATGAACACACAGCAGCGCTGTTAGTGGAAGGGAAAGGAAGGTCCCTCTGTGGCAGACCTCACAGGCTGCTTGTTGCAGGAGGGCAGAAGAGGCAGCGCCTCTCTGAGCGAGCCCAGGTTTCTAGGGGCAAAAAATGCAGAGATTGAGGAGAAGAACTCACATCACACCACTCCCAGGCACTTCTGTGGGGTTGGACTGATGGGGGACACACCTGGGAAATGCTGCATCACTTCACTGCATAAAAACACGGATCTGCAAAGCTCTCCAGAGAGCTCAGCTCTGGGCACAGCAGCCAGAGGGCTTCAACACTGATGGGGTTTATCTGCTGCACGTGTTGCTCGGAAGCGGCTGCTGGAGCAGCGCTTCTATGGGTTGGAGATCTTCTGGTGCCGGGAAAGGGTGGCAGCCCTAGTGACGCTGACCCTACAGCTAGTGTCTTCATGACAGCAGTGTCTGTGGGACAGCGGCTGATGCTCTCCTCATCCAGTGCCTGTTGCCTTTCAGAATTATCAGGTTCCCGTGGCAACTTGTGAAAGCTAAAGTGAGAAGGACCATCGAGGAAGCTTTGAAAGTCTGGAGCGACGTGACCCCGCTGACGTTCACCGAGGTGCAGGAGGGCCGGGCCGACATCGTCATCGATTTCACAAGGTGAGCGCGGCAGGCAGCAGCACCCTCCTCCCAGAGAGAGCAGCAGCCCCCCGGCCTCTGACCAGAGCAGAGAGTGGCCTGCACACAACTTAGAAACTTAAGTGGAGGCTCATATTTTGGCTTTCAGACACTTGGGGTTTTTTTTGGTTTCGTTTTTATTTTCTTTGTCAGTTGTGGGCTGCGTGGTGTAAGTGCAGCTGTTCCATGCTGGCTGCGCGCAGTACCGTTACTGATCGCTCATTAATTTTCCTGGTACATTTACATTTCTCTGCCCACAGGCTGTTTTCCTAAGCGTTTGTTTTGACTTTCCATCTTCAGGTCCTCCATCCTGTCCCTTGACTGAACGACGTAACTGTCTGCCCAAAGACAAATATAGTTTCTTGGTTAAATGAATCTTGGCTCCTGGCCTAAAATTCACTTTTGGCAAAATACGCACGGGGGCAAAGACTTCCCTCTGCTGCATGTTTGCACAAAACTAATAAAGGCAGTGGAGACCGTCCAAGCAGTGATGCGATTTGCGTGCTGTGTGTTTGCCCGTGCCTCCCTCAGCCCTCTAGAGTGGCCACATCTCTCCTGGGTTTCCTTCCCTGGTCAGCAGCGGCCTTGGCTTGAGCGAGGACCTGAGGGTTTGGCTGGGTTCGCTGCCGGCTGCCCCTCTGCATCCCCTCAGCTATGTCCACTTAATCTTGGCTCAAGCAGTCACCTCCTTCATTGTTTAGGCTCCAAGATCAGCTTCGGGCTGGAAGCTGAACGGGGGGAGGAGGGAAACATCCCTGAGAAAACATACGAAGTCCCCAGGGCTTGGTGTGAGCGAGCTCTGCCTCCTCAGTGCCCCGATGCAGAGCCGAGTTTGTGGCAATCCGAAGGGCTCGAAACAGTCGGCCTGGACTGGTGGGATGAGCTTGGGATGGGAGGGAGAGCAGCTGGGCCCTCACAGCGGCTCCCCACCTTTGGCCATGCGATGCTGTTCACTGGAGGTACGCAGCCGTTTGTCTGAGGTGCTGTGTCTTCCCTCCAGGTACTGGCATGGAGATAACTTGCCTTTCGATGGGCCTGGAGGCATCCTGGCACATGCGTTCTTCCCCAAGACACACCGGGAGGGAGACGTCCATTTCGACTATGATGAGACCTGGACGATTGGGAACAACCTGGGTACAGTACTGTCTCAGGGGGCGCTGGGGATGCTCCAGGATGCTTGTCAGGGCACTTGGAAATGATTCAGTTGTGGTGTGAACAGGGAGCCTGTAAAACTGAGAGGCAGCAATCATTTTTGTGGTGTGCATTGTCATCTCCTACCGCTTACCAACACTACTGGAAGTATTCAGGTCTTTTCTTGTCACCCCTGAGCCACAGCAAAGCCTGTGCCCAGCACCAGGAACCTGGTTTCCTGGTGGGCTCCCCCTGTGCCTGGGGAGCAGGAGGGACACGTGTGAAACACGGCTCCTCTGCCCGAAACGCGTCCTGCCACTGCGGAATTGGACCCAGCGTTGGCAGGAGCCGTTAGAAATAAAGCAGGGAAGGGAGGAAGGAAAACCGGGGCTCAAGCACCGGCTGACACAGTTGTCTTCCAAAGGACAGCCTCAGCCCTGCCCCTGCACGCACTGTTCACCGCCTGCCTGCAAAGTATTTTCTCTTTCAACAAGTCCATAAAGGGAAACCACCCGGCTCCAGCTCTGCCACTGTGGCCTGGGAATGCTCTGACCATAAACAACGCCACATTGAGTCAAGACTATTTCTTCTCTTTTCTT
>VYZM01002723.1:48445-68000 GCA_013398915.1 Dromas ardeola
GGTCTGCCCCAGAGGCTCGGCCGCGCTGGGACCACGCTCCCGGTAAGGGCGGCTCTCGGAGGCGGCGGGAGTGCGCAGAGACCGCCTCCCGGCCTGACGGCAGCCTGAGGCCCTGCTCCCCGGGAATCCCGCTTAAGAGTTTTTGTAGCGCGCTTGTTCAGAATTGCGGGTTATGTGACACGCCGTGAGGGAATTTAGTCCCCACCTGGGCCTTTGTGCTTAGAAGCAACCCCAGAATCGGCCAGCGCGGGGCCTTGGGCCTTGGGCGAGCGAGCCCCGCCAGCAGCCGCTGGGCCGCAGGCCGCGGCTCCCCCTGTGCCTGCTGGCACCGGGGCCACGGGCTCTCTCCCGCGGGGGGGCCGCGCCGCCCCCCTGAACACCAGCCTTATTGAAGCGAGAAACATTGGTGCTGCGGCGCCAGGGAAATGATCGCAGTTGGAAACAGGAAAAAAACCCAATGTTTTAGTCCCCTCTCCCCCCCTGCCTTGATGCAAAAAAAGGAAATACTGGGTAAGTTAAATCGCCAGCAGTGTAGGGTGAGCAGGAGGCCCCTCGCGCTCTCATGTGAAATGTAAAGTTTGAAAGCTAATCGGCGAGATTGCCATACCGGACACACAGAAGAGGGAAAAAGGCTGTCTTTCTTTATCTACAATTAATTTCTGCCCGTTGGTGAGTACTGTAGAGCAACAGATACAACTGAAAATTACCTGAAAATAGATGTTAAGATCAAAATGAGTCTTGTCAAACAAGGAATAAAACCCTTATTGTGTGGCAGTCTGCCAGTGTACTACCAGTCTAAAAATCTGATTTCAGAGTCTAGAAATAGTTCTGTTGTTCAGCAAGCCCTGCTGTAGCCTTCAGCACAGGTGAGGATCTTGTGCCAGGAAGAACAGAACTGCTTACAGATGGTAAGTAAATTTGAAAGAGGATTATTGGCAGTGATCACATTGTACGTGTTCAAAGGATTTAAAACAAAATACAAGTCTCTGGGCATTTGCTGTACTCGAGCAATGTCGAGATGGCACCAAGGTTCAAAGGAAAAATGGGTATCTGGTGGGACTGAATTCCAACTGAGTGTTGTGCATGGCAATAGAAACTGAAGTCAAGAAAGGTTTGGTTGTTCAAAAATACATTAAAATGAATGGGTTTTTTTCCTATCAAATGGATTATTGTCAACGGATGTGAGGTTTTTTTCATGTCGAACTAGTGAAATAAGTGCGGATAAAAATTTAGATTTCTTATTGCTGCAAAAATTGTGGTGCTATATGATGCCAAACCCAGTGCAGTCAGTCTATCACGGGGGAAAAAAAAAAAAAAGGAAACGTAAGAGGTTCCTCTTATCATTACAAAGAGCTGAATCTGTTTCGGCTTCTGCTAGAAATTTCTTACCTGCAATACCAAGCCATACTGGAACACCAGGCCACGTCTCCCCTTTTCTTCTTGTAGGTGGGGAACTACTTGCGTATGTTTCGGGGTTCCCTGTACAAGAGATACCCCTCGCTCTGGAGGCGACTCGCCACAGTGGAAGAAAGGAAGAAGATAGTGGCCTCTTCACATGGTGAGAAGATGAGCAGACATTCCCAGTAATGTTTATCTGAAATTTTGCCTTGAGAAACTGTCTCTGGCGATTCAGAAGCTTGTGCCCCTTTAGGGCTGTGCAGATGACCTCAGATTGCCCCAGAGACGGAGCACTCTGCGGCGGTGGCACTGGTAGCTCCTGGTTCAGCTGAGCAACAAGCATCAACTGACCAAAACTGTTCTAAAATTGAAACATCCATCGTGGCGTTCTTGGGGTTGGCTGCATTCATCACAAAGCAAAAGCCGGATCTCAAAATCAATGCCATATTCCAGAAGAGACTTTTATAGACAAAGAGGCGCATTTTTGTCTCTTTTGTCAAATAGGCAGGAATCTTGCACGGATGCCCCATGCATCCGGATGCAGATGTGCGTCTCTGCTTAACTTTGCTTCTTGCAGGGACCGAATGTTTATGCCTCCCAGAATTTGTTGTGGTGTGTTGCTACCGATGTGACTGCCACAGTGAGAATATAGCTGCCTCCGTATTGGTTTTGGTGGGAGACTAATAACAAGCAGTTAAATTTCTTAGCAGCATGACTTGTTGTACACTCTTTAGAGTAAAGTATAATAAAAATAAATGGTTCATTCTGGTCTTAAATCTCCTTCCTCCAAGTATCCTGCTGACCTGTTGCTTTCTTTTCTTTTTTTTTTTTTCCAACAGAAAATCAGCGGTCTCACAGTCCCAGAAGATGTAAGTCTTATCTGTGTGTTATTCTTAGCTGTGCTAGAGGAAGAATCTCCACTGTGACCTTTGGTGCTATTACAATATATATTAATGTCTAATCCTCTCCCTCTGATCTCTCCCTGTGGTCGCCCTAATTGCGCATCCTGATCACATGTTTAACTCTTCTTTCTCAGAACCTTAGCGGGACTCTGAAGTACAGATGGTCTTTGTAATTCAGCAAGACCTGTCCTAAGGTTTCTCCCCCTTTCCCAGGTCTTACCAGCTTTTCTATTGACCATCGCCCTTCTATTTCCAACCTCTGAGTCCACTGAGGATTTATTGTTTTCTGGGCTTTTCCTCCCAGAAGGCTGTGGAAGAGATTTTACATAATTTTGGCGGACGTAGGTGTGCAAAGCTAAACCATGTGATTGCAAAGGGCAACTCGGGGTAGGAAAGAATTGTTTTTCTCTTCCTCTCCTTAAGTAAAAGCACATTAGATTTGAAATTTATTGAATAATTATGAGGACTTAAGGAGGTTTTTTTTCTGAAATTTTGGTTTTGTAGCATTCCTTTTGATCTTAAGTAAATTTCACAGCAGAAATGAACAGAGTCTATGAATAAGTTGCACCCTGGAAGAATGAGGTTCAGCCAGGGGTAGTACCTGAGGGAAGCTCATGTAATTTTCACCTCCCCGTGTCTTGACTCTTAGTCCAAATGGAAGATGTTTCTAATCGAGTATGAACAGGATAGCTATACAAGGTAAAGAGATACGGATGCCTTTTGCAAATCTTGGCTCTATCACTATGCAACCATTCCAAGGTGTCATACTGCTTTTGTCTTTTGAGTTGTATTTCTTCTCTAGGCTTTGTGGTGGGAATTGCCATGTATTAACTAAGACGTTCCACCCCTTCTCCCAAGAAAGTCACGTTTATTCCTGCTGTTTAGATGGATGTCAAAACCCAATTGTAGTTATTTAGTGCAATATATTTATTTAGACTTTTAGGGCACACGCTTGTACCACTTGGTAACCTATTTTAGTCCCTCCTGCAGCATCAGGGAGAGCTTTTTGCTATGCAGCCCTTTAATGCTGCATTGCTGTGTAGTACTTTTCCATGTTAATTATTGGCATCTTTCCTTGTACCAGATCATGGCTATACGACATTAGCCACTAGCGTGACGCTGCTAAAGGCCTCTGAAGTGGAAGAGATCTTGGATGGAAACGATGAGAAGTATAAGGCAGTGTCTATCAGCACAGAACCTCCTACCTACCTCAGGTAACCGGCGTCGGTGAGGGCCAAGATCAGAATGGAGCTGCTTGGAAGATGTCAGCTTGGGCACGAAGCGCAAGAAATTGCACAAACCCAGGCTGTTGTGCGAGGGGGGCGGGTGCTTGCCAGTTTGTGCTAACAATTGTTTGCAGTGTTGGGCAAATGAAGATCTCCAGACCATAAGGACTGGGTTACTGCCCACATACAAGAGGAAGGAAAACATAAGTATTTGATGATACAGCTCTTTTTTCAATTACTGCATTCCATCTGTAACAGATGTTTTGCAGAACACGCTCTGTGCACGTACTGCCTTATGGAAACCTGACATTTCTCAGTAATCCTTATATAAAGTATAGACAGAAAATCCAAATGTGAACCTAGCATTTATAAGTGCACCTGGATTCATATCAGATGAGCTGGAGATTGGGCTTCTCAGAGGCTAGCGTGGAACAATAGTGTTGAGGGTTCCAGAGTAAAATAGCAGGAACTCGTAACAGGACTTAAAGTTTAAAATGATACTTTTCCTTAAGCAATAGCAGTGGTGCTCAGGGTCTGCAGTTTAACACACAGTCTCCTTCTTCAGAGAACAGAAGGCAAAGAGGAACAACCAGTGGGTGCCGACCCTGCCCAACAGCTCTCATCACCTGGATGCAGTGCCGTGCTCAACAACGATTAACAGAAACCGCATGGGCAGGGATAAGAAGAGGACATTCCCTCTGTGGTAAGACAGCTTCCTGCTTCCAAAAAGTGGAAACGGTGACCAAAAATGATACACTGCCAGGGTAGTGCTGATGAGTTAATGTGATTGTGATTCATCTCTAACTGACAAAAGACCTACAGGTCACTATTTGGAGCTTCTTAGTTAAACTGTATGTCTTGAGGCTCTTCCTTACAGCGGTCAGCCAGGGCTCAGAGAGGAGGCTTTCCTTTTGTCAGGAAAATGGTTCATTCTTTTCCTGATGAGTTCCTTCTCCTTTCTGCCGACTTGCTGAGCAGTTGTCATTTGAGGAGCCTGCAAACCCTCTGTGGAGGACAGGCTTCCTCTCACTGACATATTCCAGTAACTTTGATGTAATTTATTCAATGGAAGATGCTGCCATGGCTCATGACTAACTTTTATTTTCCATTATAAAAGCAGAGGAAACCAAGATAAAATGTAATCCTGGAAAGCTTCCTTGTTTTATTTTCAGGAATGTATTATGATAGATGCAATAAAAGGTGATAAACTGGTATTGATTGCCATAGCCCTGTAAGCTTGCACTGAGGAGTCAGTCTAAAGACTGATCGGGGAGTTGGAGTGTGGGGATTGCTTCCAACAAACATTGCCTTCCCTCTGTGGATGCCAGATGTGTCACGTGCTAGTTGCATGTACCATGTTGTTGCTCTTTGTATTAGCTTTGATGACCATGACCCAGCGGTGATCCATGAGAATGCATCCCAGCCGGAGGTTCTGGTTCCAATCAGGCTTGATATGGAAATTGATGGGCAGAAACTCAGAGATGCGTTTACGTGGAACATGAACGGTATGTAAGAAGGAGAGTTTCCTGAGGCTGGAGAGATACAGTTATATCCATCACCAAATACGAGAAGAGAACAAGCATAAGCGTGCATGTCCTTGCCCTATATACACAGAGCTTTAAAGCTCTCCCACTTTGGACTGTCTTCAGCTTCGTGTCTCTTAGCAAATGCCTTGCCACGTCCATGGGTTGCAGTCATTCCTGGACACGTGTAATCTGAAGAGTTTAACTGGCATATTCTGACCCAGCTCAGCGGTCTGAGACTATTCCCTTAGCTGAGGTACCTCAAATACAGAACAGTTTATGTGTGTGGCTTCTTGATGTATGTGGATTATTAGACCATAGCTACATTGTCCCCATGGAGCAAGTAAAGAAGGCTGCAAGTCCCTATGTCAGTGTGCACATCCTTACAAACCCGATACAAAACACAAAACAAAAGGTGATGCATTTGGGATTCCCTTTGATACCCTGTGGGATTGACTTTGTGTATTCTCTAAGTGGCAGATACTGATTTCTAAGAAAGTTAACAGTGTCTCTTTGTTTTTCTTCTGTATCAGAAAAGTTAATGACCCCAGAAATGTTCTCTGAGATTCTTTGCGATGACCTGGATTTGAATCCTCTGACCTTTGTCCCTGCTATTGCCTCTGCCATCCGACAACAGATTGAGTCGTACCCAACTGACAGTATCCTAGAAGATCAGTCAGACCAACGAGTTATTATTAAGGTAATACAGGAATGCAGTAGAATGAGAGCTGAACCATTTGGGTTTCTCTGGTTATGTTATGGGGGAGTAAGAGTACAAAGGCTTCCCTTGGAGCAAAGGAGCTCTTAATTCCAGCCCTGTGTCCAGATTGCATTTTTTCCTTTGTATTGAGAAGAGAACAAAGGTGGCAGATTACTAAACATTCATGTGCCAGCCCTTGAGATGATGGAATAGTTCAGTGAAAGCATTGCTGAGTCCTTTTGGAAGAACTGAAACTTTGTGAGCAAAGCCGAGTTGTCTTCATGCTACTGGAATTAAGAATTCAGTTAGGAGCTCTGCAGATGCAATGAACTAGGAGTTACCTCTGTGCTTCTCTTCTCCATTGTCTTCCTCCTCAGTTACATTACCTTTGACAAACTATTGTGAGAATGGAAACAAATGACCTGTTTCTTCCCTTGTCTGCAGCTAAACATCCACGTAGGGAACATCTCTCTTGTAGACCAGTTTGAATGGGACATGTCAGAGAAGGAGAATTCACCAGAGAAGTTTGCCTTGAAGCTGTGCTCAGAGCTCGGCCTGGGTGGGGAGTTTGTCACTACTATTGCCTACAGCATCCGGGGACAGCTGAGTTGGCATCAGAAGACATACGCCTTCAGGTACAGAGCTGCCATCTTCCTAGTACGGGTGTGGGTGCGTGTTTGTACTTCCTGGGTGTTCACATCAATGAATGCTGAAACAGCTGACCTGATGCAGAAAGTTTCATTTGAAATTGGTCCTTATGGCTTGCATTCATTCAATCCTCTTTAAGATTGCTTTTGCTTGTACTCCAGTATCTTTCCCTTTTGGGTGTAATACATTCCAGGAGCAAATATTGATGAAATGTCAGCTTTTGCCACAGAATGAAAGGCTCTTGTAATTAACAGTGACTGAATACCATGCGTCTCCCTTTTCTAATGTATGCTAATGATGAGCTCCGGATACATTTCTGTTTCAGTGGCTTTCCTGACTTGGGCCATACACTGTCTCGAGCTTTGGTGTTTTGAACTAAGACTGTAGCTCTCTACCCCGGCCGACGTTAAAGTTGGCTTGATCATAGGCTGTTCTCACAGCTGGAATGCAGCAATGTCAGGTTTGATTAGTCAGCTTTGTAACTTGTCTCCTAATGATAATCGTTTCCAGTTGTGCTGTGCGGTGTTCTGTGGTGTTACTGTACTGATGTTATCCTCAGCATGTTGCTGAGTCTGCAGGCTGTAAGTATCCCTTAATGTGCACTCGGAGGTTTTTTGACCTCAGGTCATGGCGACAGTCAAGGAAGTTTGAGAGTTCAGCAAATAATGCATTTGCAGAGGTGAGGGAATGGTACTGTTGACACCAGTTTTGTAGAGGTCAGTTCAGGGAAGCAGGATGATCTGCCTGGGCAGCAAAGGGAAACACGCCCAGCCCTGTCCTACCTTAGGCAGAGGGAAATGAGTAGTTGTCGCGGGGTTAAGCAAGGAGGAGCCAGAGGCTGTGGGGCAGCTGCTGCTGCCGTGAGCTCTGCTCCTTCCTTTTGCTTGGTCCAAAGGTTTCCTGTCCACTCAGCCTTCTGTGGAAAACGGGCACTGGTCTGCTCTGGACCAGTTGCTCTTCCACTCGTCTCACTCTGGAGGTTATTTTTGTCCTGAAAATATTCCACAGCAACCACTTGATTCTAAAATGATCCGCAGAGCAGTTCATATTAGAAAAGACTCTACCACATGGGAATTAAACTCTTCTACTGAAACTGTTAGATTGTGTGTCCAACCCGCTGATGCCCCTTCTCACAGAGGTGGGGAGGTGACTTCTGCCTTTCCATCCACAACAGCTAACTGATACTTGCAAATCCAGCACGGGGCATCCAGCTGTAACAACAGAACAGTGAGTGTGTGTTCCTGAGAAATGATGGGAACTTGGAGAGTGGTAGATGGGAATCTGGTACCTGTAGTAGTGGCTCTCCTTCCCTGCTGCGGGGTGTGTTATAACCGTGACAGAAGTGAGCTAGCGCTGTCTGTATTGTGGCCTGCAGTAACAGAGAATGAAAGTGTCCTTGCTGGTAGACGCAGTCCTTGGAGCCAGTGTGAAGTAGACTTTAGTCTGTGCCTTACGCTAGCTATGGCAGGGAGCGAGTTCCTTTCCAGAAGGTTTGGTGGGACTCCTTGTTGCCTGAGCTTTCCTGGGAGTTTGAGCTTTCTTCTTCACATCCTCCTTGAAGTAGAGAGGTGGCCCTGCTCACACCATGCTAGCCAGGAAGCCCTCTTTTCTACTCACTATTTATTTACCTTCCCAGTTAATTTACTTTGACAACTTTTTAGCATGCTGCCTCCCAACCTACAGGGCATTTGTTCCTAATTCTTGTCACTTGGTGTCTCAGAGGTAGGCTTTGAACATGCACACTAAATGTTCTCCCTCTTTCCCATGCTTCTCCACTTATTGCAAATACCTGAGTTAAGAAATTAATTTGTGTACATGTTAACTGTTGCAAGGGGGGGTTAATTTTTGCCTTTGCTTCCTATCTTTGTAACTCGCAGTAAGGTTTTAGTCAGTGCTGCCCAGGCTCTCTCAGATATACCAGATTAATGCCAGCTTCACACTATTCTCTCTAAAAACATCTACCTGGCCATAGTTACTAAAGAGTGCTTCCTTTTAGGGGTAGTTCAAACAGGTAGATTTCAGGCTACCTTTAGACTGTGGCAGTATTGCAAGGAGGAGAATCAAAAACTAGGACGGGAACCCCAACAGAACAAAGTAGACATGAGCTGTCCAGGGAGGAAAAAACATCTAATTTAAACCTTGGTTTGTGTCGTAGTGCAAACATGCCCTCCGCTTCCCTTTTTTCTTCCAGCAAAGGAATATTTTTGAAACCTTACAGTGATTAATGATATTTGGGTTCTGTGGTTGGTTAGTTCCTGAATTCCCAAACCACAGGAGTGGTTGTTGCTCCAAAGTCATTCCACTGATGTAAGGAAAGGGTCTGCTTTAGATGTATCAAAAGAACCTTAATATCTCGGGGGACTGGGGGTTTGAGAAGTCATGTGCCTCTTAATCATCAGAGGGAGAGGTGAAACTGTCTCCTAGCTGATGAAAGCCAGGGCAGTTCTTTCAGCTGGGCTGCTCTGTGCAAAACAAGGGCAGCCTGAAAGCCCAGGACTGGAAGCGTACAGGTAACTGATGCTTAGGGGATTTTCAGGGGGATGGTGTCCTGTCATGTTTAGCATCTCGGCACTGAGTGTTTCTAGTGGCAGCACACAGCACTTCGTACCAGAGTTTTGCCTTTGAGACCTGAATGATGGCACACGTTCTCTCACATCAAACCCACGTGCCTGAGGAGTTGCCCTTTCCACAAGAAGATGTTTCCCTGCCCTGTTGGCATGGCCATGACTACTTCCAGAGGCCTGGACCCTAGCAGAGGGAGGGTCTTGCTCTACTGGGAATCCTGCAGCTGACAGTCCATTTCAGTCATTCTGCCAGGCACTGTCGTCTTGGTCAAAAAATGACAGGGGAGGGCGAGCTGTCTTACTTTGGAGGTTGGAGATGAGGGAGGATTTTTCAGTTTATCATTGATTCTGTGCTATAGAAGTGTGGTATCCACATTGGTATTGGCTTGCAATTAAGTTATGCACATGAGCCTGGCTTTCCAACCTCCATTTAATTCTAGTGGGTGCTCAGTGTTAGGCATAGTACATGAGGTAGCATTTAGTCTGGAATGTGTAGCAATCTGGGGCTAAGATAAAATTCCTGGGTTTGAGTGTTGCTTAGTGGATGTCAGCAGAACTGGAAGCAGATTTGACTGAAGCTTCCTCCCAGGATCAGATACCAAAGGCTCTGGATTAGTTTTTCATTGTAGCATTACTTTGAAGAGTTGTTATTCTAGATTAATAGCTTTGATGCAGACATTGTCTGTTCCCATGGCGATTAGCACTCGAGTTCCTTCCTGGGGGAATGAGAGGGCTGCCCGTGAGTGCTGCAATCCTGCGGAGGAAGGCATGTCCCCGGGGAGGGGGCCGGATGTGTGCACACACCTGTGGAGGGCTCCGCTCACACACACACTTTGTGCAGCTCAGGCTGAGCTGCTTTCTAGAATTCAAAGCAAACATTTACATTCTGAGGCTCCTCTGTATTTATGCTGGGCTTCCGGCTCCACTGTCAATATTTGGGAAGCTACTTCTGGTCAGTTCCTGTTGACTTTTACTGAAAAGTGGCTAGTGAAGCAGTAAATATTTTTGTGCATGTGATAATACAGCTGGTCAGGGCAGACTCACCTCTTGAGGAGCAGATCTTGTGATCCAGGACAGAGCCTGGTGTTCTATTGCTTGTGCAGAGAGCAGCCACAGCCTCTGGTTGCAACAGCAGGTCCTAAAAGACTACCTTTTCCATGGGAATTGGGAGAGCAATGCTTGTGCCGCTATCACGCTCACAGAAGGCCAGACTTTCGCCAGGGAAGAACTGTCAGGGTGTACTAGGCAAAGCGTTGTGGAACAGCAAAGCTGGAGAAAGCACCCTGTCAACAGTCCCTGCTCAGCTGCTGCTGTGGGAGAAGTGCTCCCAGCACTAATAAACTGCAGTGAACTTTGCCTGTGCTTTTGGGTTTGAATGCTGTCAGCCAGTTACATCACGGCTGTTGTGGGAGACAACTGCGTCAGCCACAGCTGCTTTGACAAACCTCTCTCTGGTGGTGAAAGGAGGCGGTCGTAGTTGGTCTTCCAGAAACTTCAGGCTCCACAAGATTGTAACCGTCAGTCCCTGGTGTACTTCTGGGAGCTAAGACTGTACTAAGCAGGGCTAAGAATGAATGCTTAAGCCTGAAACACTGTAAATGATGCTGTGTTGTCCTTGTGTCTTGTGTCTGGGCTGGTAACCCAGAGGAGTGCTCTGGGCCCACTGATGGATGTTGCTTTGTTGCCTTCTGCCCTGCAGCGAGAACCCTTTGCCCACTGTGGAAATTGCTATTCGCAACACGGGGGATGCTGACCAGTGGTGCCCTCTTCTGGAAACCCTCACAGATGCTGAGATGGAGAAGAAGATCAGAGACCAGGACAGAAATACAAGGTGCTGCCACTCGTTTAGACAGTTCTCCTTCTGGCCTGTCTCTAAGACAGAAGTTAAAAGCTTTGATGTTTGCCTTTCTCTACTGAGAGCCAACTGGCAGGATTTCAAACTTGCACACCACAACAGAAACTCATTTTGCTTCAGGATATTAAACTGTTATCACCTTGCTCCACAAACATTTAAATCTCTACTTTAACCATCTCCCGCTTGAAGCAAACTTCCCTTTTTTTTTCCCCTCCTCTTTTCTTTTCCCTGGACTCTCTGCTTGTGCAGGGGGATTTGTTTCTATAGGAAGGCATTCATCAAAAATATAGGGGTTTCATGCAGTGTCAAGCTACCTAAAATCCTTTTATATAGGGTAAAGTGCTGTTTGTAGGCATGGGCAAGCTCCCAGCTCTGGCCCGACTGATGCCAACCTGTTTGCTGGCGTGGGAACACTGTTGTGATTCCCAGCGGAGCTCTGCTGCAGAGAGACCCACTGAGCGGTGTGCGACACGCACTCAAGAGCACTTGCTCTATTCGGTGAAATTGCTCCTGGCAGGTATAAATGAACTGCTAGAATCTCTCCAAAAGATACATTGTGGGAAGAGTAAATATGCTAGCTCAGCTCTTTCCCAGGATTTAAGAGTTTCATAACTGATTAACTGTTTAACAGTTTCATAATTATTTTGCTTCTCAGCTATGGCCAGCTGAATAGTTTTCAGTAGTGATCGGTTCAATCCAACTTAATGAGCAAAAGTGCCCTAAAAGCTGTTGCTGAGAATAGTGTCTGAGCCTTATCAACGGGGGCGTTCTCAGGTGACGTGGGAAGGCTGTCTAGGCAACAAACCTGTCTACAGAGTTCACAAAGCTGTGGCAGCCTCCCCAAAACTGTTGGCTTTAGTAAGACTTCACGTGACTGCAGCACAGCACTTACGTACCTCCTTCTCTCTCTCTCTCCTAGGCGCATGAGACGTTTGGCCAATACTGCTCCAGCCTGGTAATCTTCCTGTTGTGACACTGGTGCTCATCCTACAGACTTTATCCCTACTCCTCTCCCCAAATGGATCTAGGATTGGCAGGGGTCTTTCTGTCCCTGAAGGGGACACACATTCCACTTGCCAAGAGTTCCCAGTACTGCTGACTTCTGCCCCCACCCCTTCCACCTAAATGCCACGTAGCAGGAACGCTGCGTTAGCACATGATCTAGACGAGATCTGTGGCAGCTGTTGGAGCCCTTATATACCTGTGTGCGGACAGTGTAAAGATTCTTTTGTATAGTTGCAACATGCACTATTAGGATACTTTTTAAATAAAAGGAATGCATACTACTTGGGTTGAGTTCAGTAAGCTTGAATGAACAGTGAATCTCGCCCTGTTTCATGCTGTTCTGGTTAACTGAGCAGTCCTAGGGCCTAATATCAATGCTTTTGGGTATAATGCTGAACGCTCACATGCATTTGGTTTTCCTGAAGCCTGGTGAAAACAGACTGCTCTACTTCAACAGGTAAAACAGCCCAAAAGGGGCTGCAGGGGAAAGTGAGAATGAGACTCAAAACTAGAAGTGGCAAACTCTCTGAAGGACTAGTCTGTTCCCAGCCTTGGTGCAGCCTGTAATGAACTGGGTGAGGTGTTCAGCTGGCTTGCTTGACAAGGGTACAGCAGTTGAACTGAAGTCACAAACTTAACATTCGTTCCTTACAGATGTCAACCTGGTGTGTGGGAAGCTCTTTTGTTTCTGTGAAGGCCGCATCTGGAAAACACCAGTCTCTGAACTGGTGCAGAAGTTGAAGCCTGAGGTCAGCGAGGCTGCAGCTTGTCTTCAGTGAGGGGCTTTGCTGCGGTCATTGTCAGCCCCTGGAGCTGCCAGTTACAAGGCATAGATCACCCAAAGCAAAGTGGGTGTCTTAAATACCCTTAGCCACTGCCGCAGCAGGATTTTGCAACCCTAAAAACAACCTGTCTTTCCTTGGGGAGTTTAAAAACAGAAAATCCATTGAAGTGAGATTAAAAAAATTCAAGCTTGCTTAAAAAAATAATTAGAATCTACCTTGCTGTTGAGGTACACCAGCTCTTTGATAGAGTTCCTACCATTCGCTGCCAGAACTGAGGAGTGTTGCAAGCAGGGCAGATTTTGCTGGCAGCCTGACAGTTATGTTCAGGCCTTTATGATAAAGCCAATAGGTTTTACGATCCTTGCTGATCCACCCACACTGCTAGCACAGTCAAAAAAACACTTTCCGGCCTTAATTTATCATGTTTAGACTTGAGTAATAACAGAGCCAGTTCAGATTCCTGGGTGGGAGGGAACTTTTTCCAGATGTTAGTCTGCAGAAACCAAAAACTTGCAGTTTAGCCATACTGTTACTGCAGCCTTATCCTAGGCTGCTGTGCCAGAGTGGTCCCCCTTGTTAGAGAGGCTGAAAGGTTATTTAAGCAAGTAAGACAAAACCTGAGGCTCTTGTTGCATCTTGGCCTCCCATGTAGAACACGCATTTTTCCCACATGGACATAAAAACTCCAGCTCTTCCTGAGAACACTTCAGCCTCTTTGTTATGGTCACGTATGTCTGCAAGCAGCATCTTCTGGGAATTTGACCAAAACAAGCATGAAGCTGCTGTAGCCTTAAACTAGCATCTGTGGTACAAGTTTTGAATTGCTGTGAAGCTTGTGGTTGCCTAACTCTGAAGTTCACAAAAGGTAGGGACAGCACAAGGACTGCAGCTTCCATAGCGGGGTTACAAGTACCTCCCTCTGCTTCTCAAGCCCCAGAGAGGCTGTAGGAATTGTCCCTCCAAGCAGCAAGTGGGAAACGAGGACAGTCCAGGGGGCTGAGGCCCAGACAGATGAGAACATCATCCAGTTCCTCCATGTATTGGGACTCCTAGGGAACAGCTGGGAGTAGCTTTCTTGCTCTCCTAGATAGAAGTGTAGCCCAGCTTTTGCATTTCAAAATCAAGAAGCAATTTAAAACAGAACATCTGCAGACTTTAAAAACAAAGTCTTTCCAGGGATTGAAACACCAGCTCCGTGTCATTAGGTCACAAGCAAAGCACAGGGCAAGTAGCTGCTGAGTCTGAGGCTGCTTAGCCCTCAGTATGGCTGTCTCTTCTAGAACAAGATCACCATCTGTACAGGGAAAAGTGAGTGCAGCAAACCAGCTTTGTTCAAATGAAGTCTGATTTTTCCTAAAAAAAAGGTGTTTTCATGGGAAGCCCACTGGGGAGGAGATGGGGGGTGGGGGGGCTGTGGTTCAATCTTCCTTTGCCACAAGGCTTCTATATCATTTTTCTTAAGTGGATGCTGGTTACTCCCATTTCTCGTAGTAGTTTTGGTGGTGGTTCACAGGCTTGTCTAGCGGAGCAGACAGCAACATCACCAAATGAGCTATCCTAAGATACAGTGTTTGCAGATTTACTCCAAAGGCTGTTTGAGGTATGGTACAAGCACACATGTAGTGCGTTAGCAAGAACGATCCCAGCCATGTAGTACAGCTGTTCATGGCCGGGACCAACTTGTTCAGTTTTGCCCTGAAATTCAGATGTTTAAGTTCCAGAACTAAAAAAATTCAACAAGAGTGGAATTACACTGCACGTGCAGACAGCCTTTATTACTAGTGTCAAGTGCAACTTCCAGTCGCTGCCTGGCTCAAGTGTCCAGCTCTGTCCCCTGTCTGTTCCCAGGGATCCCTTTCTCCAGCTAGACACCACCCCACCCCTTCTCATGCTCTGCGCTCCTGCTGACAGAAGAGGGGAAGGACATCTTCCAGCTAGCCTGAACTTTGCCCACCAAAAAAAGAAAAGCCTGAGCAAGCAGCCTGGCCGTTTGAAGCAAAGTCCTAATGAGTACTGGTGAACTGCTGCCTCTGTCCCTGGCAGAAATGGACACAACTGAAAAATAAAGATTTTAATGTAGAGACTCTTCGGAAACAACAACCAAAAAAAAGGTGTGGGGGACTTAGAGGAAAGGAAGATGCATTCTACCTTGGTAGAGTAGGGAGTACTACTTCATTGAAAGCCCACAAAGAGGTCTCACAACAGCGAGAGTTGAGAGCATTGGTCTTTGTACAGAGGGCAAGAGTGATCTGGCACACAGCAAGTCATTAACAACAAGAGGAGGAGTAACTGGTTTAACACCCCATTTGATACTTATTCCCCACTGGGTAACTGAGGAGCCATCGCAGCTTCCAGGCCCTGTCCCTAGAACACCTCTGTAAGCATTCATCAGTTCTTATGTGCAAAGCTCTGTGGAACCGCTGGGTACAAGGGGAAGATGAGTTACCCATACAAACAGTGAAACATTACACATTGGAATGGCAACTGGTGTTATTCCAGTAGGATCTCTGGGCCACAGCATAAGTCCAGCCGGAAGAGAGGAATCTGGCCACATGGAGAAGTCCTCTGTTACTGTGGATTCTGCTGCTGGTTCTGGTCTTGGTCTCTAGGTCGGTTTTCTGGACGATCCTCAGGGAGAGGGTTATAGTTGGGATCCTCTTCAGGTGTGTCAAATACCATCTTCCTGGCAAGGGACATGCCCATCCCACCAAGCAGGCAGGTTAGGACAGCGAGCTGCGGACACGTAAAACCCCCGGCCCTCCTAGGAATACCCCAGCTCGTCACAGGGCTTGGCTGTAAGCCACAGCCACCCACCTATCGCACCAGCACTGTTTGCTCAGCTCAACGTGTAACAATGACAGTACCTGCTTCCTTCATCTTTGGGTCAGCTTTGATCCTCAGCATGAAGCAGAACATGTTCTGCTTTATTAAACTACAGAAATACATCAGAAAAAATCCTACCGGCATCGAGCATTTCCACAGGCAGCAAGAACGCTCCAGTTCAACTAGCAAAGCTGAAGGTACCAGCAGTTGCTTTATGCACTCTGTGTGTCTATATAATGTGCAAAGTGCCAGTGCTTTCTGCGGCAGAGGCATAAACTGTTGAGCTGGGGTACTACCAGCATATGATTGCGTCCTGTGGTCACCCCACACTGCCACAGATGACACTTTGCTATGAAAGTGACGCAGGCTGGGGAGCAACACAGCAAAGCCCAGAAAGAATCAGCTTTACTTACAGGAAGCCGGGGGTTAACAGCAGCTTCTTTCCTCCAGGCTGGTTGGGGAAAACATCTTCCAAGAAATAATAGATGTGACCCACTGCAATCCCTGGGGAAAGATGTCACCAAGGTCAGGCCCAGCTGTGACTCCTTTGCCAGTTGAACCAGAGCTGCTGGGAGTTTAAGCAGGATGAAGCTCCAAGAATCCCTTGGCTGTGTACCCACACCCCAGCTCCCACCAGAACACCGGGCTGTTTGCTGTGATTGGTGCAGAAGCAGGCACGGAACACCCAGGAGACCAGACCCAGCACAAGTGTCAGGCAGAGCTCACCATACCCAACTTCTGCCCCTGGGGAAGACACAGCAAAACGCAGGTCACAAGCAAGAGCTCATCCACAAGGCTGGTCACCCAGCAACCTCAGCCAGCTCACTTTAGGAAACCCACCATCTTAAATAAAATGAAACCAAGAGAATGTGATAGTGCTCCAGTAGTGTCTATAAGAAGAGAGAGCACTGCGGCTGCAAAGTGCCCTTGTTCCCAGCACCCACCAGCCTCCACTTACCCAGTAAGTCGATGATGATGGAGTTGCCCAGGAGCAGAGAGAATCCCATCAGGACCCAGGGCAAGAAGGGGGCCTGGAAGTTAAGAAGCCCAAAGAAGTTCATGCGGATATAAGGGTTCCTGCGACTCCACACATACACCAGCATGATGGTGAAAGCCTGGCCCAGGAAAAACAGGCTGGCAAAGAGTCCAAATAGCTAGGAACTACCGAGTCAAGGAAAAACCTACCCACCTTGTGCACCATTTCAAGGCAGCACAGGGTGCCCTGTGCCTACAAAACCCAGAACTACACAGTGCAAGACATTGCCCATGCCACCAAACTGTTCCTGGTCTGGCTGAGATGTACCAATCCCCACCCACACACTGCATTTCCCTCACTGACACCCCAGAACAAGACACTCTGGAGTGGCACATGCAGATTGCTCACTCCTTAAGCAGCTTTCTACACCCATCAAAGACCACAGGGCTCATACAGTCACCTCTACAAAGTGACCATCAAAAATAACCTTTGAAAAGGCCCTTCACATTGTTACAGCACTTGTGAGCTAATTTTTAAATATGTGGCACGCGTCTCATTCAGTCTTTGCCTTCTACAGAAGAATATCAGCACTGAGATGGTTCTTGCCATTCACAGCCCGCTTCTCCAGGACACAAGGAGGCAGCTGGAGGCAAAAAATTCTCCTGCCCTTGTTGCAGTTGAACTCCAAATCTACCTATGGCCAAGCACGTGGCTGCTGCTGGCACCTGGCCACTCACTAGCCAAACACCCAAGGATGGCCAAGAGCCATGAGAGTTCACACAGCTTCACGCAAGCACCACAGGGAAAGCAGCACTCCGAGCCATCTGCATAAGACGAGGGAGGTATCTCCCCACTCAGACTATTTTGTTCTACCATAAAAGAACTTCTTAAGGAGTGTGACAGTATCTCCAGCCGCTGACAGGTTGCAAGGACAAAGTGCTGGGCTCCCACTGCCTGGTGTGCTGACAGCAGACAGTATGTGGGCACTCCTCTCCTTGTGTTTATGGCTCCCTCTTCTTCCCTTCAGCTGCAGCTCGGGTTTCTGGGTCGTAGCCGTGCTGCAGTGTGCTCTACCCACCAGAGCTCAGAGACCGCTGCCCTGATGCAGCTGGATGGTTTCTCAGAGCAGAACAAGGGGCTTCCTTTCAGGCTGAGCTTCCCAAGCACACACCACACCTCCTCTTCCAGCAACAGGCAGTCCATCACCTTGCCAGGTGCACCAGCACTTCCACAGACACCAGCACAAGTACAGTCAGCTTTTCCTGTATTTTGCCTCTGCTCTAAGCCTCCAGGGTGAGGCACAGGCCAGGAGACAGGGGTAGGCAAGACAAGGAGCATAAGCTGTGCCATACAGCCAGAAGTTGTCCCTCCATCACCAAAGAACCCCACATGGTCAGCAGAGCCCTCCCAGGCCTCAAGCCTGCCCGGCCTGGGGCACAACAAGGCTCTCTGCCCCATGGCACCAAGGAGGCTCACAAGACAACTGTCCTGCTGCTCAGCAGGCTGGTACCTGCTACAAACCACACAATACCGCTGGGATACAGAGAGCTAGCAGACAAGCCCCAAACTATCCACAACACCTCAGAAGACACCAAAAGAGCCTCAACCAACTCAAAAGGATACTGTCATGAGAAACCCTCCGAAGAGGAACATGAAGACAAAGTCAGCCGTCCTTCCACGGAAGGAGCCTTCTTCTAACATGCGGCAGTACCTGTACCTGAGAGCAGGAGAGAAGGAAGGGGTTGCAGTATAGGAAATTAACAGCTGTCCACCTTGTGTCCCCACAGCACAATTTTATAAGGCATAGGCCATCTGCAAGCTATTTCATCCCAGGAAGCTGTCAGCCAGGCACCCAAGCCCCAGAGCAGAACAGTGCAAACTTCATACCACTGGCCCCAGAGACAGAAAGGGGCATCTGCTGTGCAGCGGGAGCCACAGCAGCACTGCCAGCTTCTTCGGCCTTTTGGCAGGGGCTGCCCTACAGCAAGCAGAGATGGAGGTGCAGGAGGTGGCCACAGCTGCCTGGGGAATGGCTTCAATGCAGACCAAAAGAGCCAAGGGAAGAGTCCATAGCCATAGACTGCTGCCAAGAGAGGTCAGCCTGAGGATGAAGATGGACAGAGGGGAATTGCGTCTAAGCCAAAAAGGGAGCAGAGAGCTTCACTGAGACCAAAGGATACAGAAATATCATGTTGAAAAAGAAACTGAATCCCAGGGGCCCAAAAAAGAGGAAGTTGGTGATCAGCCTCCATATCTGAAAGAGAAGAGAGAGGAGAGAGAAAAGGAGGTGGACAGACAGGTCTCTCTCCATCACATGTACAGCAGCCCATCACCTTATCCACTGGGGACACCCACTCATGCACCCATCTGCTTCGAACTATCCAGGACACCAGGCAGCTGCACATGGGACCTCCCTCCATTGCCCACATCAGAGAACGTTGCTCCTCCAGGTGGGGGAAAGATTCCCCTGCTTTTCTGGAGGGGACAAACAGCCATAGTTCGTGCCTCTCTACAGTAAAGCCTTCCAGACCCAGACTGGCTGGCCAAACATCTCACTCAGTGTTGCAGAGGGGGGAGAGACAGGTTTTGAGTACCAGAAAAAAGGAAATGCCAAGATGGCATATGGCAGGGAAAGGATGGATGACGTGATCTCCACCCAGGCGTCTGTGACAAGAGGGGACACCGTGGTGGTGACCCAGCTCCCGCCAACCAGAGAAGGTTAGATTAGTGGGAAAGAAGCCTCTTGGGATCCTACAGCACCTTCTGACACCCCCAAGATAGGACACCCTGGGCCCTGCCTGTCACACCCACCCCTTGCTGGAAGAGGGGCCCCAAAGCCCAGGCAAGGCCTCACCTGGAACTTCCTGAAGATGAGGTTGGGGTTGAAGTACAGCTGGAAGGGGGTGATGAACTCCAGCTGCTGTGAGAGACAAACAGAGCAGCTGCCACCCACTGCCAGCCACCCATTGCCCTCAGCCAGCCCCCCGGCCTCCCTGCCACAGCACTCCCTCAGGGACCACAGCCTTCCTGCCACAGGCCTCAGCCTCCCCTGCCATGGCAGCCCCCTGGACGCCAGCCTTCCCACCATGGCACCCCTCAGGGACCCCGGCCTCCCCCTCAGGGACCCCAGCCTCCCCCTCAGGGACCCCA
>VYZM01002723.1:69080-92680 GCA_013398915.1 Dromas ardeola
CGCGGGGGCGGGGGAGCCGGCCAATGGACGTGCGCCTCATGCCCTCGGCCTCCACCCGCCGCCAACCCGGACTGGACCCGCTGCAGCAGGTGACGGGCCGGGAGGGGGAGAGCCCTTGAGGCACCGCCTACCGGGGGCGGGGAGAGCCCTGGCAGCCAATGGCAGCGGGCAGCCCCGCTGAGCGGCAGCGCGAGGCGCTAGGAGGGGCCAATAGGCGGGGCGGGTCCGGCAGGGTCGGGGCGCGCGGGCAGCGGCGGCGGCTGCTGNGCCCCGCCCGGCTGTGCCCGATGTGTCCCAGCGCGCTCTGAAGAGGCTCTGACAGAGCCCCGCGTTCCCCTGACAGCCCGCGGCGACGGTGCTCTCCGGAGCCGCCCGCCTTGATTACCGCTGCCGGGCGTCAGAGGGGGGAGCAGGCCCGGCCGTGGGTTCCTGCGGGAGGAGCTCATCCCGGCATCAGAGCGCAGTGAGCCCCGAGAGTTTACCCTTTAAAACCACCGGCGAGGATGGGGGTTTGTGTTTTCCACCGCCTGTGATGAAGAACAGAGCCCAGCTGGATGATGAGCGTGTTGTGCCAAAGCGGGGTCCTTTACCCGGTGTGCAAGACGCCAGTGTACACGCAGAATAGAGGTATTATTTATTTAAATCATTTCTGCAGAGATGGGTAGTAGCACCCCGGCCTGTAAACTCCTCGGAATATTCATACGGTTCAAACCACAGAAATACACACCCTTAATTATAATTATTGGTTAGTACCTTGTCTTAGCAATTGCTATTGGTTAGTACAGCCTCTCGCTTTCATGTGAAGTCACGGTGCCCTTTAATTGGTGTGCGCATGCTCCAGTGCCTCCCGGGAGGGTCGGTCTGTTCAGTCTCTCCTTGAGTGGGTGGTCGCGATCTCCCACTGCCACCTTTACCTCTTCCCCAGTTACTGCAAATCTTTGTTGACTTTATGCTTCATCCAGCAGCTGTCCAGTTTTCAGATGGTTTCTGCGCCTTCTGCAAAGGGACGTTCCCTTGTTATCAGCCTTCTGTTCTTCTTCAAGGGTACATTCGTTAGCTCTGAGCGCGGAGCTCAGCCAAGCAGACTTCATGCACTACAGTATGCCCAGGGGCAGCTTTAGTCTTTATTACAATCCATGTCACATTTTGTGGGTTTTGGGAATTACGTCCTTCCACAACTTCGCATCAACCTAGCTGAGTTCACATTATACACCTTCGTAGTGATGCAGACATGCCACCTTCTATCAAATCATGGAGTCTAACTAAAAGCCGAAAAAAAAAAAGCAAACCCAAACTCTTTGTCTTAGCTGCAAGAAGGTATGAGGGCCTGCCCGAACAGAAACACTGCTCAGGAGTTTCTTTGCTGATTTCCTCCTGCCTTGTCCTGTTGCTCTCCCCCTGCCCACAGACCCAGAGCAGATGTAAGCACAGGTCTGAGCAGCAACGATGTACCACTGCTGCCTGCCGTCTTCTGGGTTCCCCTTCTTTTTGGAAGTGGTTGAATTCGTGCCAATGTGCAGCATCAGTTTCGAAACCCAAGACAGCAGAAACTCAGAGTTTCCATAAAAATATGTCTGATGCCCAGACTTCGGTCTGTTTTGGATAGAGTCTGAAAAAGGTCTCTGTCTGGGGGCTCTTGGAGATGCCCAAGGAACAAATTGGAAGAACTCCCATCTGTAACCTTTGCTCAAGTCACTCACAGGAAGAAGTGAAACATGATGGTACCAGAGGCAGCTCTCGCTCTCTTTTCTGGAGAATATTTACCCGTTCTGCATCTACAGGCTTAGTGATAGTAACTGTAAACGTTTACAGTCCACAGACCCACTCACAAGAAAATATTCCTGGGAAAGAAGAACAAGTGTGTGTTGCACACTCGCCACTGTGGATTCATTTGGCCTTTGATTTAATAACATATGTATTTTCTGAAAGGAAAAGTTTTGCGCATGCACAGTGACAGACCTCTGCTGGACCCTCCTGTTACCTCTGGTTTTGTTTTCCCCATTTCTGAGGTGATTTTAAGGAACATGCAAGCATTTGCCTGGGGTTGCAGGTAAGCTTAACCCTGCAACAGAAACTCCACAGCTTCCTGTCTCAGTTTCTGCAAAGCAAAATAGCAGAGTTAGAAAAGAAAGAAGAAAGCTATTAATTCTCCCCATGAGTTAAACAGCACATAAACCTTAAGAAGGCACATGAGCAAAGATAAATGGGCTGTTGCAGTGTTCATCTCTTTTGTTTGTAGTAAATTATTGTGTGTGTAATTCATGTTTCCTGTCCATAAATGCCAGAGGAACTTGAAGACATGGAATCCATTCTAATTTAGTAAAGACAAAAACAACTCCTTCTGAGCCCATCTGGAACTCATTTTTATCGTAATTGTTTTGGGCTCATAACGAGTTCAAAATCTAACTGCCCTCACTAATTGTTTCAAGAATAAACAGATGCTTTGTTTAAAGGCGGCAGCCCCCAGTTTGCCCAGCACAGCACTCTCCGGGGTCGCAAGATGAAAGGAGCTGTGTGCCATGTCAGCACAGCCCTTAACGAGCCTCGGCGCCCTGGCCAGGGGTGCTCACCCCCATCAGGAGCTGATGGGGCAGGAGACCAACCCCCAGCCACTTGGTGAGTGTCCAGCCGGTGACACGTGTCCTCTGCTCTTTAACACCACTGGCATTTTGTTTGTAAATTCATCTGATGACCTTTTGCGATGTGCCCTACTGTGACGAAGTCATACCTGGCCTGGTGACACATAGGCAGCTCCTCCAGCGGGGCTATAGGGCACACAACGGAGAGAGCTCATTCCCTGGCCACCTAACCCCACCCCCCTTGGCTGGAGTAATGCTCCATCCTCCAGTAGAGCCCAGTTCTTTTCTTCATTCGAAAGCAAAGATACCTCCCCGCCACCCTCTCTCAGAGACTTCCCCCACCAGGGTATGAGACACTGCAAGTGCTGTACAAGGTCTCACCCGCCCCAGTGCTCCCCAGGACATGCCACACCTGAGATCCCTGTTAGCCCCAGTGTAGAAGAGGTCTGTGCGTGACGTGCACTGGCACTAGGAACAGATTCAGAAAGAGAGCACTGAGCTCCCCTATGAGTGAGCCACAACAGCCAGAGGGACCTTACTGGAAGGTTATTTCAGCTCTCAGATGCCATTCTCGGTGGCATGGACAGCAGGTGCCAAGATGCACCACAGAGTAGTCGCTAAGAGTTTCTGCTCCAATTTTGGAAACAAGGCTCCGTCAACCCACTGTGCATAGATAAACTGTGCAATCATAAACCACCCGAGGCACTTAAAATGTTTACTTTTCAATGTTTAATGGCCATATATAAATTCTTTCTCCTTCATTGAAGGATTTCCTGTCCCAAATCAGCTAACTCTACAGTGTGATGGCTAAAGTCAGGAGAAAGTGAATCATACAGAATTGGATGGGGTTTTTTATTTGTTTGTTTGTTAGAAAGAAACTAAAGATAGCACTTAGAGCTCAGCCCTCCAAGGACATGTGGTTTGCACAGGGTTTGCTGTAAATCAAAGTTTATATTATTTTTATTTCCTATGATTTTTACTTCAAAAATATAGCTTTGCATCTGGCATATCATGAGAAAGACGACCTCATCTAAATTTCCTTGAGCAGAGCCTGATCACATATCCAAATAAAGCGCCTCTTCCAGAACAGCTTCTGATCATGAGTTGAAGACATCAAGCAAGCAAACATCTGTCTCTTTGCACAGTTATTTTTTTCCAGGGCTTAATCATTCTTGTTAGATTCTTCTGCCTTGTGATCTGTCCTCTGCACCATAGGTCACCTACCACAGCTGTCAGTGGGGAATATCCTTCAAGGGCCTTTATTTTGTAACATCCATTTCATAAGCACTGTGGCCAAATCAACAAGACAACTGAAAAACAATGCTTGCTTCTTGTAAAAAGAGGTCTATGTTCAGCTCACAATAGCAGCACATACGTCTGAGCTCGCTGTCAGCTGTCGAAGACCCCTACAAGGAATCAGAAATGGTATTTGTACTTTGGTTTTCACCAGAGGCAGGACCTTGTGTCCTAGTCTAGGTGCCTCTCAATAAGCCCGGAGACAGCTCTAATAAAAAGCTCTATCTGAAGTGAGCGTTAAATAAGAAAGCAGGATGAGTCTGATACTGGGACACTGCTGCACATATTTTCCTCTCCTCTGATGGGAACATTCAGCGACATTTACTGCCGTTTGGCAGAGTCTAAACACTCTTCTCTTGCACGCAGGAGCAGAGATTTTGCTTGTCCAGGCAGTTTGTTCTCTCTGGCCTTCAGGTCACCCAGCTCCAACTAACTGCCTGCATTAGTGTCTGATATAAAGAAGGAAGGAAAGGAAATAATTCATCCACAGCATGACCTACAGCTCACAATGGACTGAGAAAGGGGTGTTTCAATTTTCAGTATTCTGGGCTTGCTTAGTTTTCCCAGAGAACCTCTATGGCTTATCAGGAGGATGAAAATGCAGAGTGCTGATCCAACAGCAGCTAGTTCCCCTGGCTGTATCAGCCCTTGTGTCCTCAGAGGACTCGGCTCCCATGTATCTCCTCTGGTCTGGAAAGCATCCCAGTGACTCTGTGTGGTAGCAGAAGCTCTGTCAGCGTTGGGTCCCTGCCCTGAGAAACCCCGCAATGAAGCCCATTTCCTGAAGTTCTTATACAGTGTCTTGAACTTACATAAATTGTGGGTTTTTTCTAAGCAACATTAGTGAACTGCTGTAACTGAGAATAATGGTGTCACAGCAGGGCACTCATTTCCTACAAAGAAAATCCGTTCTAACAGCTAAGTTCCATAAACATTGCTTTTCCCATAAAACCAGCAGTCCTGCTGGATGTTTCTTGAGAAAGCTGCTTGTTTGTAGATGGTGTTGTTTGTCTTCTATATTCTGAGCAAGTCCTGCAAGAGTCAGGACGAGCAGACAGAGGTATTTCGTGGTTCACGGTGACGGTCCTTACAGGAAAGAGAAAAGGGTTTACAGAAATAGCCAGGCTGGAGCTTGGGAGAAAGCCGGCAACCAGCCAGGGAGCAGCTCCAAATCTCTTCTGCAATTTACAGTTTAGCGTTTGTAGGCAGAATTCATCCTGTAGATCCAAGCTTTCCAGAGGGAAATGGGGCCCCTTTTCTCCTCTTGCAGTGTAATTGCAGTTGGTCCAGACGATCCCGGTGTAAAACACTCTAAAACATAGGAACGTCTCAGTGCATGGCAGATCAAAGAGCACGTGTTGATGGTCTTTCCTAATGGCAGGATTACTACTTATTTCTGCAGCCAGATAATTGGAGGCAGAGACTGCCTTCATATTTTCCAAAGAACTACTCTCCCATGCTTATGGCATCATATTTCACTTTGATTATGGCATTTTTGAGTTCAGTGAAAAAGCATTTGAGGGAAAGAGGGTGGTAGGTCCCCACGGTGGTGCTGGAAACCTGCTGGGTTTACGTGAAGGCTTCCGAAGGCAGGAGTTTGAGTAACTGCAGTGTGGTGGTTATTCCCTGGTGACAGACCCCGAGACGGGAGATTTCTCATCTACACCAACTGTGACTATGAAATTGTGAGAACTTATCCTAAGGACTGACCATTGGGAATGCTGTTTGTTTGAAGATGCAGCAGGAAGCCAGTTAGAAACACAACCAGTGTGAACACCTGTCAGCACCAAAGCAGGAGTCATGATGCTATGGAGAAGAAAAAAATCTGTCCATCCACTCCTCATCAAAGCAGCAGTTACTAGGAAAGACAGAGGACAATCTCCAGGAACTTCCACTTCCAGCCAGCCAGCTGCACACACAGATCTAGCCACAGCAACAGCCGATTCACGCCCCTTCTGGAACAGGTTGTGAAGAGCCTGTGCCACAGCCCGCAGTATCTCACTGCCTTCCCCCAGGACTTCTCTCATTTCTTGGGGCTGTCATAAGCTCACCTGCTATTTCCCTTCTCTGACCCGAGACTGCGGTAGGCAGTTGCTTCTCTTGGTTGCGCATCTTGCCAGCTCTCTGGTTTAACCCCCACATAATAGCACCAGGAATGGGTTTTGAAGAGAGAGGGTGTCTCTGCCCAGATCAGGGAAGGTGTCGTGGTTTAACCCCAGCCGGCGACTAGGAGCACGCAGCCGTTCACTCGCTCTCCAAACCCCTCCCCAGTAGGACAAGGAGAAGAAGGAGAAAAAGGAAAAACAAAAAAACCCTCATTGAGGAGTTGAGATAAAGGCAGTTTAATAGAACAGTAATGGAAGAGAAAGCAATAATGATAATAATAATGGTAAAAGAATATACAAAAACCGTGATGCAATACAATTGCCCGCCACCCAATGATCCATTGCCCAGCCCATCCTGAGCAGTGATCCTGGATCCCTGCCCCCCAGCCAGCCCCCATTTATACACTGAGCACGACGTCTGTGGCATGGAATATCCCTTTGGCCAGCTTGTCCTGTCTCTGCTCCCTCTCCGCTTTTATGGGAAGCTCAAAAAGTTCTTGACTTAATATAAGCATTACTTAGCAACAACTAAACCAATATGTGTTATCAATATTATTCTCATACTAATTCCAAAACACAGCAGCTACTAGGAAGAAAATTAACTCTTACCACAGCCAAAACCAGGACAGAGGTAGAGGTCAAATAAGGAGAGGATGAGGAAAGCCTGTTGGGAGGCCCAGCAGAAGGTGCAAACACATCCCCTGGCAGCACCTGCCCATGTGCCTCCAGGATTTCCTTTGGACTGTGTAAATACTGCCTTCGTCTTCTGTTAAATAGAAGAATGTGCACACATTTGCCTTGCAAAAATAAGACAATGCAATGGTCTAAGCAGGCAGTCCTTGACCACATCATTGACAGATATATTTCTATGTTTGACGGCAACAGAAATGAGGCAGATGGATCAGATTCATGGTGCTCAGGCCCAGGGAGCGGATGGAGACCAGACTGCCTGGGTGAGCTGCATTCCTTCGCCTCTTGTGCAACTAGAGACATGCTTTGATGTGCTGGCCTCTGTCTCAGGAGCTGGAAATGGAGTAATCCCTCAAAAGCTCCCATGACACATCTGAGTGACTGGAACAACCAGGGACACTCCACCTGGTAGCTGCAGGCTGAAACTCCTGTATGCCGTCACCTGAGGGGATGAAGACCTGCAACTAGCTGGTCCCTGCTTATAAGGTGCAGGAAAAAAGGGAAAGCTCTTCCCAAGAACGGAATATGTGTTTTTCTTCCTGGAAGAGATCTAGCCAAACCTGGTCTCATTCAGAGTAGAGAGCAGGAAGAAACTAGAGCTTTCCATTTTGAAGGTGTTACTGTTCTTGATACACGCTGCCTAAACTATACATCAGTTGCTGTTAACTTGCACAGATACATACAGTTAACGCCTATTTCCCCAGTGAACACGTTATCATTTGTGAGGCTGTTAGAAGTAGCCCTCTGACCCTGCCACACGCCAGAGGCAGCCAACTGCTGACGTGTTTGATTCGGAGCCTAATACAGGAAATTCTGTACTACTTCTGCCACTTAGTGGCTGCAGCTGATGCGGCACCACATCCCTACTTACACATTTGTAAAAGAATACTTCTGCAATGCGGAGCAGGTTTATATTTCCGTTTAGGTGTAATAAAAACCTGAACGGGGACAAAGCAATTTTTTAAAAAAGTTTCACTTATTTTGAATACTTTGCAATCTGTCAGGCCCTCACAAATTGCACACTGTGGGATGAAAGGATGTTAAAATACCATGATTACTCCTAAAGGCCAGATATTTTGTGAAACAGCAGCTTTGCTATTATTGCTGGCAACGCAGTATGCATCTGTCTCTGCCTAGGCCCCATCTCCAGGATTCGTGAGTATACACCATTTCGCACTGCCGGGCAGCGCCTTTCCATTTGACAGAAAGCAGCAAGCCTGTCACGCTGTTACTGCTGCCGTGCTGTCTGCTGCAGTGGACGTGGGAAAGGGAACCATTTCTGGAACAATAAGCACCTACCACTTGAGCCAAACCCATTACACAAGGACTGTCAGCTACTCTGTCCTGATTAAATGGTGCGTAGTTAACAAGGGGAAAGTGTAAAACTCACATACTAGTGAAAGATAAGCCAAAAGACAAAGATGAAAAGTCGCTGAAGAAGCCACTATTACAGTGGGGTGAAAGCTTTTCGACTCATTAGAATTTAGCTGGAGCTCTCGGGGGTAGAGGAGGAGCATAGAGTAATTTTTAACCAAGATATTAAAAAATAACTGAGTTTCAATTTTGTACTCCCAGGGTGTGACATAAATCCATCGTACGAAGGCTCCTCCATCATGCCTCTGTGAACAGCTGTGGTGAAGCTCAGTTGATTCCTCGATCAATATCTCCCGAACACAAAACCAGTTACAGTCCTTGGTTTAATCAGCCCCCGTTGCGCTCAGAACGGCTCGTCTCTCCGCCTCTGAGGCTGTGGGGAGAACAAAGCTTAAAGAACAGCAGGATAATGCCGTGCAAGAGGGTGTGACAGCTCAAAATCAGCTGAGAACATTTCAATCAGATACTCATTCTTCCCCCAGCAGCCTCCTCTCCCGTGCCCACCTCAGCACTAGGTTTACCTGCAATGCTACGTGTTATGTAGGTATATCACATATTCTGTAATATGCACTTTAATAGCATAGAATCATAGAATGGTTTGGGTTGGAAGGGGCCTTAAAGGTCATCTAGTTCCAACCATAATATAAAATGTAATACATATTATGTATTATGCACTTTAGAAGCAAAAAAAGTCACATGGCATCTGTAAAAGCAAAGCCCTCTGCCTCCTGTGAAATGAAAGCCAGACATGATCGGTCGTTGACAAAATCGAGTGCTGTAAGTCTTGCTGTTTGTTCTACGCCAGCCTATGGAGAGGGAACGGGACTGCAGCCTCCTGTGCACCGGTGAAGAGCCTCCTGTCAGCAACAGCTGGATTGCCTGTGTGTCACCAGCACCAGAGTACAGTCCCCTGTCAGCAACAGCTGGATTGCCTGTGTGTCACCAGGCCACAGACAGGAGTACGGCGAAAGGGCTTCATGTAACGAGGGATTTGAACGGTTTGGGCTTCATTCATTCCTGTCACTGACAGGACCAAGGGAAATAGTCTGGTTTGCCTTTCAGATCCTAGATTGGGTTCCAGAACAAATACAGTCAGAAGAAAAGCTGTAGTTTACTCCTGCTTTGATCGCACTTAATCAGACAAGCGCTACTTGTGCCAGACGCTTGGTGAGGGAATTTATGCCGTAAACATGCTGGTCTTCAAGAGGATTTAGACAGCTCTGGATCTTGCAGAATCATTTCCCCAAACTGTCCTGTACTTTCAACAAAATTAATTGAACTGTCTTGCTAATGAACGTACAGCCCCATTTTGAGAATGTAAATCAGCTGGCAAAACACCTGCCAAGTCAAGTGTCTTACCCTAATGTAATGGGTGACTAAATACACATTCCTATGCTGGAGATTTAAATAATCCTTTAGAGCACTGCTGAGAGTACCAGAGGCTTTGGCAGACAGAGGAAAACCTACCAAAGAGGATGAACAAGCTGCAGAGACTGGTAAAAAACAACTATTTTACTATTATTGTTGACAGATCATTTTTTTAAATTTTAATTTTTATAAGGCTGTATAAGTACTATCAGATTCTTGTAGAATTATTTGTCCAACTCATCACAGTCCTTGGGATAAAGCTGACAGACTAGTGGCTCTCTTGGCAGCTTCATGCCACCACAGCGGCTGGGACAATAGTGCAGAACCTGGGTGTTAAGGAAGGTTTGGGAAGGTCACCCTGTAAATACAGCTCAGCTCTGAGCACAGAACTGTTTGGTGGCTCCTGAAGGGAGGCACAAACCGTTTTCCCTTGCCCATGGCCATGAAAGAGTTCAGTGATACAGGACCTGACAGGGAATGTGCTCTATCATGAAAGCAGGGAAGTGGGCAGGAGGGGTGGGACATCCCTAGGCGCTGTGATTAAAAAACAATAAACATGCTATTAAAGGCAGAGGAAATCTCTGTCACTTGTAGAACTGGAATAACTGGGGAGAGCAGAGATATCAGGTGTGCAACCTTAGCTCAGGTCTCAGTAACAAGACAGGGAACTGGGGTAGCCAAGGGAAGTGCAAGCAAGTGAGACGTACCTGCTTCTGACTGGGACAGGAGAGAGCTCAGCCTCTTCTTGCTGCAGGGTTGGAACGGTCTGGCTTCAGTTCTGTCCTGGGAGAACATCCTGTCTCAGGCTGGTATGGAAGTTATTTACAAGAAAAGGCTTTGAGGAAAGGAAAAATACAAGATTATTTGAATTTGTGATTGTAGAGCTATTGGGAGACTGGGCAAAACTTTCCTTTTCTTTGGTAGATGGCTTGTAAGAAGAAAATAAGCAGGTAGAGCAGAAAGAGCTCCCCAGTATTGGCTTATCTAAGTTCTTCTCAGGGTCAGTGGGGTCATACTCATGTAGCAAAACAAACTAGCCCGAGGTGCCCTGCGCTAATTGGTGATCAGCCAAGCCTGAGTATGGGCTCTTCATGTCACCCGCTGAGCTGTCCCACTGGGAGGATTTTGCAAGCAGGGGGCTGGCAAAGGCCATCCTGGCCATGGGCCACGCAGAACATTGTGCGGGAGGTGTCCGGCTAAAGGCCAGGGGCCCCCAGCAAGCTCAGAGTGGTCTTGAGACATGGGACAGTGCTCCCAGTCCAAGGACACCATCAGGGCACAGCTTGCCAGTCACAGGATCTCACGTACAATGGGGAAACCAAAGGCACAGGCACAAAATAGGTGTGAACTGAGAAGGATGGGGGGTGACACAGAGAGCGCCCAACCAACGGGGCGGTGTGGCTGCGAGGAGGAGGGGATGTCCACTGCTGGTGGGGTGAACATGGAGACATGATGGGGCTCACACTCAGCTCTGCGTCTCTGCAGAAGGTGTAGGTTAATTTGAAGGCGGAGTCAAACAGGAAAGTATCCAGGCAATAGCAGCCTGAGGCTTACAAACATGTCAGAGGAGGAAAGATTAACAAAACTGTTTAGACAGTTTCTGCTCAGTGTCCCTGGCCCTCCACAGCCAGTCCCGGTGGTGTTCTGATGCGGGACACCCGTTTATACTGTAACATTCAGGGCATCCTCCTGCAAGGGGAAAAAAGATGCATGTATTTTGCTTGCAAGCCTGCCAGCGAGCTCTCAGCTGCCATCCTGTGTCACCCAGGGCAGCTTGTTCTACACCCTGCAGAAAGGCAAGAGACCCCACTTTTACAGCAACATCCTCATCCCGGGATGCTGCATGGAGCAGCCCCATTCCCCTGCCCGTGCTTCCAAAGGCATCGCAGCCGTGTTAGATGGCAATATAAGCAATGGGCAATAACGATGAAGAAATGACCTCCAGGAGACCAGAACATGGTATAGGACCCACTGTCTGCCACATATTTCAGCTGTATTATAATACTGCAAAGGTAGAAAATACTCTGGCTGAATACGCAATTGTAGACTGCTGAACACAAGAACATGTGAGAACAACTGTGTAATGAGAAAGTTCAGCAGAGAGACATCGTCTGCTCTGTACAACACGTGAAGCAGCGTAGGAAAGGCGCTCTATTTGTAATTAAAATACGTGTCATTGCCATGAAAAGGTAGGAGAAACAGCATGCCAATGAATCAGAAACGCACTGGATATAAATGGCCATGAGAAAATCCCTCGTACCACAGGGAAGCTCCGTCCAATAGAGCTTAGCTAGAAATGAGGCAGAAATTAAACTTTGGCAATGCTCCTTGAATAATTCGTCATGTGAGTACAGGTTTTTGTAATGAATTGAGTTAATTGAAGCTATAACACCAGCCTCTACCAGTATTTACTGGTTTTGCACTGACTTTTTGTAAGCATACACGTTAAATATTAAACCAAAGACATTTGTGGGCCTTTGCCCCAAAGCAGTCCCAAACTCTTTGTGAATGGCAATGAATTATTAATACTATTCTGCAGTAGAGGGAGGTGGTTTAAAAATCGTGTGTCTGTCTGTCTCTCTTTGGCACCTCCCATTTTACGTCAAGATTCGTAGCCTATTCTAATCTTCACACCACCTAAAGTGTGAATGGACCAAATGTCTGTTGAGCCATTTTATTCTGCATTTTCTATCCGTCTTTTTCAGCTTCAGAGCAAGGTCCTGATCCTGACAATATGTGCCGCTGGGATTGGAGGCACTTTCCAATATGGCTACAACATTTCCATCATCAATGCTCCAACTTCTGTAAGTACTGCTGGTCTGAGAGCCTGCTCCTTGGACAGACCCTGCCCCCGTGTCCCCGGCCGGGCTGTAAGCAGGGGTCTGCTGCTGGAAATACACAGGCTGCTAACACTGAGGGCTGCAAGGGAAGGAGGTGTTGTTCCCTCTGCATAATTCACATCTGAGGTACAGGACTTTGTTGCCAAGAGCCACCCTTGAGCAGCACCCAGCGTCACAAAAATTTATTCAAAAGACTTGTTTCAACTCCTTTAGCAAATCTAATTCTAGAATTTTCCAACCTGCATCCTTTTGCCCTTAAATTCAAAGTTGGACCCATGAAATACATTTTTAAATTATCCAAGGTAACCACATACAGATACAAACCAAGCAGAACTTTTCAACAGCTGCAGGTTTACACTCTTAACCCTCTGTTAAAAACACATCTAAGAACTGGAGGCCATTTTCAACCAAAGGTTTGGAGGCATGAACATAGAATAAGCAGATAGATTAATAAGAAAGCCTTTGTATTTCCCCGTGTCCTTCATCTCCATGTCATGGTTACACAGCACTGTCCTTCCCTCTCAGTACATCCAGGCCTTCATGAACGAGACCTGGCTGGAGCGCACCGGCGTCCCCCTTGAGAGCAACGTGATACTGCTGCTGTGGTCGCTCACCGTCTCTGCGTACCCTCTGGGAGGGCTCACTGGCGCTCTTGCTGCTGGTCCCATGGCCATCATGTTGGGCAGGTAAGAGGCTGCTGGATTTTAATTTAAGCTTTGCAGCTTCCGTTAGTCCCAAGAAAAATTATGAGCCCGACAGCACAATACCTACTGTAGTTAAGAATCACGAAAGTATGTTTTCTATCACAGCTCAGTCTGCCATTAACATTTTGAGCTGGCAGGGAGAAACTACCAGATATTCATGTCTCAAAACCCAGCGGGGAACAGCTCTTTTCCCCATATTGCGTTCTCATCATATTCTGACCCAGCTGAAGTGCTACAAGGATTTCAGCTCAATTCCGTATCACAGTAACCACCTACATAATCACCACCATTTTTGTGCCCGGTTTTCTGCCACCCTTTTAAACAGGAAATCATGATGGAACAGACCAAGGATTTTTCTTCAAAATTAACTGTGGAAATTGATAGGAATGACACCGAAAAAACAGAGGGTGCTTGCAAAGAGCAGTTGTTGCATCCCAGGTCCTCCCATCCTACAGGCTGTGTATCCGTAGCCACCTTTGTGACTGAAATATTTCAGGAGGTATTTGTTAAATCTTCACAGGTGCTTTTTTTTCCCTGTGCTTAAGTCTCTGAGAAATGTCTGTCTCTCCTCACGTATCTTTCATACACAGTTCTCTTCAGAAAAAAAGTTAGTGTTACTAACATAAACTAATAGGAAGATAGATTTTTGCCTCCCTCTCTCTTGAGCCTCAAATTTTCCTGGCTGTGCTGTCGCTGTCACTTTGGTTTGTTCCCCTTCTCTGATGAAGGAGGCACCACTATGGTTTGGGGTGGGGCTGGAGGACCGTCTCCCGTGGCTCATGTATTTCATGGTTGTGAAGATCTGGAAAGGGCATGGTTTCCTTATCCAATGAAAAGTTCAGAGATTTCCCCTTGTACTGCTTTAGAATAAAATCATATCCCATCATGAATAAGAGAAAAAAAGACTGACTGCTGAAGAGTAGGTAGGGCAGTGAGCTGGGACTAGAGAGAATTTCTGGCTATTATGGGTCCATAGAGCTCTCTTTTTTTTCCTGGGTTTGGACAGGAATTTCTCCTGGGACACAGGAAAATTTTCTGACCAGAGTTTCACACGGGTTGTACTATTACGTGAAAAATGCCTGTTTCAAAAAATTAGCATTTTCAGACCAAAATGCACATGACTTATTGAATACTTCTCTCCATTCAAATGGGAAACTCTGTGTGAGTGCAAGAGCTGTGAGTCTGGGTGAGGAGCTCACGGTGCTGTCAGTGTGTCCAGAGGCAGCACTGCAGGGACACCCTGTGGTCACGCTGGCACCTGGAGATGACCCTGCCTGTACCAGCCACGCAGATGCTCCGTCACTGCTGGTTCCTGCTTTCACAAGACACCAAAACTGCTGCTCTGCCGTCTGCACGCAGGCATCTCATGTAGGGCTCGGGGTGACCAGGAGCTTCTGTGGTGGAGCTGAGCAGCCCACCTGAGCTTCCAGGCATGGCAGGTTGGATCCGCCATGTGAAATGTTTTATCTGATAACTAAACCTGGCACAGATGTGCTCACAACCGTGTCTTCTCTCTCTGAAGGAAGATGTCACTGCTGCTCAACAACATCTTTGTGATCATCGCCGCAGTCTTGTCAGGATTCAGTCGAATGGCAAAATCCTTTGAAATGATTATGCTCAGCAGATTTTTTACTGGCGTGAACGCAGGTACGGCAACATCAGAAACAGGACATGATAACATGTATCAATTAGATATCATAATAACATGATAACAAGTATCAATTAGAAATAGAAGATATTTAAATAGGAATGATCTAAGACCTTAAAGCAGTTAATCCTCTAGTCTGACCACACACATGTACATGAATGAGGAAGTTGTATATATAGATTTTATATTTTGTTTCTAAGGACTTTTTTTAAAAGCATACACAGGCAGGTGTTTTTGTGTGATATACACGAGAGCATCTGTGTGCACTCTGCTCACAGGGAGGGGAGCCCTGGGAGAAACTGAGCTGAAAATCAATCCCCATCTGCTTGTAAGAACAGTATCAGTCACTCACCAGCATGAGCACCAACATTAAAGCTTTTATAGAAGGTCATCCAAGGAAATAAAGATTGATACGAGTGACTTAAAATATGATCTTCCCCCCAAAATGGGGGACTAGAGGGACAACCTCGGATTTGGTGCTGAAAAGACCATAGGACTGCGGCCCTGGCAGGTTTCAGTTTCATTATCCACTACTACTTAGGAGCATGGAAGTGTATGTTTAGTAGCTTATACAATGAATAAGAGTGAAATTGAAGGTTTAGGTAAATAATAAGCACTGGTAGATCAGGCATCTCATGGCCTGCAGCAGAAGAGTCCAGCTGGCAGCCTGAGAGGTGGCTGACTGCATTTGTCCTCGTCTCCTCTGCCTACAAGCTGAGCTCGGCGTTTGTCTGCCTTGCCCAGGTGTCAGCATGAACATTCAGCCCATGTATCTGGCGGAAAGTGCCCCAAAGAAGCTCAGAGGAGCTGTGGCCTTGACCTCTGCGTCGTTTACAGCCCTGGGGTTGGTGTTGGGGCAGGTTGTAGGACTCAGGTATGTAGAGCAAGAAGCCCAGCTTATACTTCTTAAATCTTTCTTCTCCTTTTTTTTTTCTTTTTCTTTTCTTTCTTTTCTGGTGCCCACATGCAGCAGAGGGTGCTGGGCTCTTGCCATGTCCTGAGCAAATTATGTTTTGGTTTTTTTCTCCAGGGAGCTGCTAGGAGGGGAGGAGAGCTGGCCGTTCCTTTTAGCTAGCAATGCGGTGCCTGCCCTCATCCAGCTCACGGCTCTGCCTTGGTTCCCTGAAAGTCCCAGATACCTCTTGATTGACCGTGGAGATAAAGAATCCTGCATCTCTGGTGAGTTTAGGGCGACTGTCAGCCTTTCACTGAGCACGTGAGTGGGCAGATAAACAGTGAGACTATTGATTGCATATTTTTAACATACAGTCCAGCGTGTTCAGTCCAAAGCAGACTTCTTTCCAACACAAATATCCTGTTTGGTGACTCTGCCAGCCTCTTCAGATGAACATAAAAGCTTTAAGCCCAATACCATGGCTATGTCACTGGTCCCATGGATAAAGTTTTTCTAAACCAGAGGACCATATTTGGTCTGTACAAAATATGTTTGTGATTGCGTTAGCTGCTGCACCACGAAACAGGGCCCAGGTGATGGTTGGGTATGTGTTTGTCTGAACAACCACAGTAATTCTGCACACAGATGAATGTACGCTTTTTTGCATCCTGCTTTTGTGCACAAGCTTGGGCCTGACCTTTAGTTCCAAATACGATCACTTCCTCCTTCCAAACTAAAGAACATTCTATCATCTTAAATATTTTTTTTATTTATTGAGGTAATTGAAAGACATCTTCCTACAGAAGACTTTTGCTACAGTGGTAGGGTCAAAAGGTGGGATGTGTTCACAATGGGCAAATATGTTTTGTAACTATGAAGTGAAACAAATTCTGGTTGAAGAGCTCATGACCAAATCTGAAGCCAATTCATATTAAGGGATTTGCTTAGATTTGTAGCATACAAATCCCTGTATACAGAGCGGCTGGAATTAGTTTCTGGGAAATATGTACTGGGTACCCCAAACATCTTAATTGCCAGCATTTCCCAGGGCAGGCACTTGAGATCTGAGTCAGAAGTACAGCTGCTGGAATGGCACTGGTTGGAAGTATTCTCTTGTCAAACAACAGTGAGCGATTTGCACTCCCTTCCCCCCAAATCCTTCAAGTGGTTGCACCACAACTGGCCACCTCTGTGAAGGTAACACCGTGATCACAGAGTCTGTCCTACGGCTTTCTGCAGCCATCACTTGCTGCTCGATCCTTCACCTGGCGGAGCAGGCAAACCGCAGGTAAAGTTTGGGGATAAGAAGCTCCCTTGTCCTTGCAGCCCTGCAGAAGCTCAGAGGCAACAGTGACCTCAGTGCGGAGCTGGAGGAGATGCTGGCTGAGCAGGCTGCCGTTAAAGGTCAGAGAGCGAAGAACCCTTGGGAGCTCTTCAGAAATCCAGCTTTGCGGTGGCAGGTGGTGAGCATCGTTGTGCTGAGCAGCGCCATGCAGCTCTGCGGGAACGATTCGGTGAGCAGCCCCGCAGCCACCGCACTCAGCGGCAGCGCTGTATCGCGGGACGGAGGTGCTGGATCTCGGGTTTAACATTCCTGCTGCAGGAGAGCAACCAATAGTGGCCTGCTCTGCCTGTGGAGACCTTCAGACCTCAGGTGCTTGGTTCCCAAAGTACGCCTGTGCGTTATGGCAGGATTCAGAGGGATGCTGTCAAAATAGCCTGTATGACGGCACATTAGCCATCCTCTACGTGGTCCTTCAGGAAAAACAATGGGAGGTATTTTCAGATGTTTTCCCTTACTGCTTTCTCCTCTCTTCTCTCCCCAGATGTATTTCTATGCAGCTTATGTGTTCCAAGAGGCTGGAATTCCTCAGGACAAAATCCCGTATGTTGTAATCGGCACGGGGAGCTGTGAGCTGATCACGTCTGTCACCTGCGTGAGACTCTTAATGCACTCAGCTGACTGTAGACAGTGAGGAGGCTGTTAATTACAAATTTGGGATTTACATTGCCTTTCATGCCGGGGAAGGCCTTTCTGCGCGGCAGCCAGGCAGTGTCTCAGCACTCGCGTCCAGACAGGCTCATGCAGGAGTATTTTGTCAGACACTGCATCGTCATCACTGTCTGGAAACTCCACAAAGTGTAACTTTCTTGCTTCATGCCAGTATGGATAGCGGCAAGGTTTAGGCTGCAGCTGGGATGTTCTTATCTCCCCTGAACACGCTTCTTGCCTGACTCCTGCCGGCAGACCCTTCCCTTTGAATGACTTTTCTTTTTTTTTTTTTTTGCTAAGAAGTGGACAACATCCTTAAAGTAGTTGTAGAGTGAGCTAGGCGCAGAGTATTGAAATGGGAAGAGGGAGCAGGCGGGAAGTGTAAACACAAGTTAAAGATCTTGCTTTATTTCACTGTGTTACTTTGTGTAGAACATGATTATAGACTACGCTGGTCGGAGGCCGCTGCTCCTGGGGGGATATATCTTCATGGCAGGATGGGCCATCGTCTTCATGGTCGCTCTGAGCCAGCAGGTAACAAATCTGATTTAATTATTTAAGTGGAATGGAGTTGGGCTTTGCCTTATTTCTATGAGTGGGGTGTTTACTGGTGGCAAATAAGCGTAAGTGCCCTCACTGTTTTTCCGTTGGTCTTTGTGACTGTAGACTCAGATTAGCTGGATGCCGTATCTCAGCATGGCCTGCATTTTCGCCTATATCCTGAGCTTTGGAATCGGACCAGGTCAGTTCCCTGAGTGTTTTCACTGAAACTTCTGGGTGCTGCAAGGGCTTGAGATGTGTGCAAGCAGCTTACGGAAACTCTCAGACCCTCTTCAGCCACAGCACGCCCAAAGCAATGAGGGGATTCCTGCCAGCAGCGTTCAGCTGTCTGACGGGGGCTGGCATGCCCCGGGTGAGTCAGTGTTATGCAGGGAGGGTCTGTGCCGTTCTCTGGGTCGTTTCTTCTCGCAGCCATCTTGTGATGATGGCACTTGGAGGTGATTCTTGTCTTAAGTAGACAACAAGGTTTTCATTTTCTGCTCTATCCGTTAGGGCTGTAGACCAGCATTTCTAACGCTTCACTTCAATACTAGAGATTGATGGCTCTGCCATCTGATTATTTACTTGCACATACCTGGAAGCACAATTTCCACACCTACTCGTTAGCCTGCTAACATGCGTTTTCTTGGCAGAACCCACAAGTTTCTGTGCTTGCGGGGGCAGCACGCAGGCTGTGTGTGTGTGCGGAGGTTTGCGCGGTGTGTGCGCAGGTGTGAGGCTCTGTTTGCTCACACGAGTTTGAAGGAAGGCAGGTAAGACATGAACCCAGCTGCCAGGGTCACGGGCCACCCGAGTTGGCAGTGATTTCTTGTCCCAGTCCCTACAGTGTCATAGGGTTGAATTAATAATAAGCCATTCTCACAGTCGGATCCTAGTGCGAATGATGTGGATTACCAAGCCTTTCCCAGCAGTTCATTCTAAGATGAGAGAGTTTGAATAATTAGCTAGTCCTGAATATTTAACCTAAAACTTCCCCGGTGCAGTTAATCTCCATTACCACTTGTTCTGGCATTATTGGCTAGTGAGAATAATTTAGTGAATAATAATTTACTGTTCTCATATACTTCATGTTGGCTTTGCTTGTTGGTATGTGTTCTTTTGTTTTTAATATAGTATCAACAATATTATTAACTTCCTTACCATTTCTTTTTCCAGCCGGTGTAACAGGAGTTCTGCCCACAGAGGTGTTTGATCAGATGTCCCGGCCAGCTGCTTACATGATCTGTGGCTCTCTGCTCTGGTTCAACCTATTTCTGGTCGGAACGGCCTTTCCATTCATCGTGGTGGGTTCCCGCGGCAAAGCCATCACCTGCAGCTCTGCCGCGGTTTATACAAGAAAGCAGCTCTGATAGTGACCATGAAAAGAGACAGGGGCTGGAATGGCACAACCTGCAGACACACAGTCCTGATGTGAAAAGTATCTTTATGAGGAAAGTGGCCAGAACTCCTCTAAACCAAACTTCCTCCATGTTCCCTGTAGTGATTTCCGATGTGAGGCTGGAAGCAGATCAATTTGGGGCATGGATGAGCGATATTCCTCCTCTGTCCTCAGCTGAGAGCAGCTGGGACTAGAGGTGAGATGTAATTCTCCTTGGCCAGACCCTAGCACTGTTTCCTAAGGTGATTCCTGAAGCCAAAGGGAGCAGAACTCCACAATATCCAATCCTGTCTCATTTCTTGCTGCGGCTCCCCATTCTGTACAATTACATAGGGTGAGAAAGACAGAAAAAGACATTTTGAGATACGCTTCTGGTGTGTCACATCTCCCAGACTACGCGGGGGAGCTGCTGCATCCAGGCACGTGAGGCCCTCACCAGGACTCACAGAAGTACTCCCTGGGTGAAGTCAGTCCATGCAGAAACAGGGATTAGTGGCCTATTTGTCATCGTACAGAATGTCACCAACGCTGTCTTGTTTTTTTCCTCCTCCTCAGAAAAGCCTAGCGCATTTCTGCTACGTCCCATTCCTCGTGGTCTGCGTCTGTACCGCTCTCTACGTTGGGTTTTTCCTCCCTGAGACAAAGGGAAAGTCCTTCCTGGAAATCTCCGAGGAGTTCAAGAAACGGAACTTCAAAGCTCAGACTCATGCGGTTTTTTATAAAGGCCCTGAAGAGATCAAATCCACCGTGTTGTAGCAAAAGGAAGGGGTATGGTATGTGGGGGAAATGCCGCAGTGGTTACGTTCTCGTGCAGGGACACAGAGAGGTGGGGTTGGGGACAAGATATTACTCTTCGGTTCGGCTTGAAAAGATACGCTTGATCTGATAAATCCCAACAAAAGTTTGATAATCTGTTTTCACTTTTTAGTGCGAAGTAACATATACATATTTTAGAATCCATATTAGAGAGTGACCGAACGATGCCTTATCCTCTTATCATCAAACACCACCATGCATTGCTGTAGCAAATTTCTTCTGAATTTCTTCTATATTTCTCCTCCACCCAAACAGTAACTTCCACCTCCGAAGCCTGCCTTTCTTTGCCCCTGAATTTGGGCTCTCTGACACAGAAATTAATACGATTAAGTTCTGTTTTCAGACACCAGCTGAAATGCTCAGTACCTTGCCTTGGTGCTCCCGTTGTTTCTGTTATTAAGTGATTTCAGATAGACCCCTACTTGTTGAGCAATAGCGAGCAGTTAATTATTTTCAGCTATAAAAACATGTGACAGATGGATTAGGAAGAAAGCTTCTAGTACTTGCTAAGTGGCTTATTATGCAACTGACTTTTGGGCATTGTTTTGTGAACTATTTATTCTGGACTGGTTTTCTTCATGGCTTGTTTGTTGTCTTCCAGTGCTATGTTGCAAAGCACAAGTAATCCTCCAGTCCAGTTTGTTCAGCTCTCACGGACACTGCTGGTGCGTCTTGTAGGGTTCTGCACCCGCGCTCTGCTGAGGTGGGAGTGTGGCGAGGAGGTCCTACAGCAGCAGCTCAGTCTGGATGTGGAGATTTAGTCCACAGCAGAACCTTCTCTGCAGCATGTTCTTGGGTGTCTCCACAGAGCGTATCGGAAGAGACCTGGGCGTGATACTGGGTCTCTTCAGCCAACCTGGTACAGAACAGGGCAACACTCCTCATGTAACACTGCCTTTCACAGGCACGGGGTTGACTGGTGAAGCTTCTTCTCAAAAATCATAATCAAGCCAGCTCTTTTCTTTCGGCTTTGTGTGAGTCACAGCACTGCTGATGGTTGCAGCAAAGAAGAACACGTACATTTTCCAAATAAGTAGTTAAAGTTTCTTTCAGTGTATTTTTGAACTACATTTTTTTAAAAAATACAGCATTTTTGAATAACAAGACTGTAGACATTTCTGGAGCGTGTTACTGTCATGCTGGGCATGAGTGGAGGAGCAGATCTATTTCTCAGAAGAGGCACCTGTGCAAGAACTATCTTTCATAGAATCACAGAATCATGGAATGGTTTGGGTTGGAAGGACCTTAAAGCCCACCCAGTGCCACCCCCTGCCCTGGGCAGGGACACCTCCCACCAGCCCAGGCTGCTCCAAGCCCCGTCCAGCCTGGCCTTGAACCCCTCCAGGGATGGGGCAGCCACAGCTTCTCTGGGCAGCCTGGGCCAGCGCATATTACCAGGTCACATTGAGCTTCTCATCAGCCAGCACCCCCAAGCCCTTCTCCTCAGGGCCGCTCTCCAGCCATTCTCCGCCCAGCCCGGATTTGTGCTTGGCATTGCCCCGACCCACGTGCAGGACCTTGCACTTGGCCTGGTTGAACTTCATGAGGTTGGCACAGGCCCAACTCTCCAGCCCGTCCAGGTCCCTCTGGGTGACATCCCTTCCCTCCAGTGTCTCAACGGCACCACGCAGCTCGGTGTCTTTCACTACCTGAGGTTATAAAATAGGAAAAATAAAACTAAACTTTTGTTCATTTGTGGTTGGTGCTATTTCAGAAGTCATCCATATACAGACATGGGCAAGAGCAGGTGTCTCTACTCTTGGACAACATTGAGATTTTGAAATACATGGGATTTTGAGACCAGATAATCAAGAGCATGACTCCATGGAGCTGGGAACTGCCGAGATAGATAGATACTTTTAATTTCTATAGTTTGGAGAAAGCAGTGATGGGCAGGTGGAAAGAGTAAGACACACAGTCAGAGCAAAAAGTTGCTGGCACCGTCATGATGGTATCAAAATATTCTTTGGTGAGGTCACTCCTTTGGTGCGGATGAGAGAAAGGACAGGAGAGAGAAGGGAAGCAGAGACAAGGCGGTAGAGAAGACGCAGGCTGGGAAGCAGGGGCTGGACTGAAGAGTGCCTGGGCAGAGGGACAGGGCTGGCACCCACTGCTGGGAGCTGCAGGGCAGGGCAGAATCAGTTAAAACTGGGAGAAGGCTTCCAAGATCCAGAGGTCCTCACCGTGGCCACCTTTGTGGCTACTCCCGTGAGTCGGTGTTGTGCCTTCCCGCAGAGCCCCGGCAGGACGGAGGCCCTCTGCACCCGGCAGCGCGAAACTGCTGGGAAACGCTGCCCATCTGCTCGGTGAGCGCCAGCGCCGTCCTGCGCCGCCCGGGGCAGAAAACGCTGGTTCCAACCTCCAGCCTTTTTTCTGACTAGGGCCTGAAATCAGGTGTCTTTAGACTGATTAAGCAAAGACAAACGGTGGTTACATTTTAATTGGTCTAAATGGTTACATTTTAATTGAGGCATTTCACAAGTTGGTTAATTTTTACTGAATTAAAACATCTTCACCTGAAAAAAATATATGACATCTGTTCAGGTCAATTTTCCAATCGTGTGAAGTGTTGGGCACGAATACACCTTGAAAAGCGATCCTCAGGCTCATAGTTCATGTTATTGTTTACAAAAAGAGTAAAGATATAATTTATTTATTTTACAGTCAGGATTTCGCGCTGACATTCCACTTCCCTAGCGGTTACCATATACCATAGGGACAGAGACCTGAACTTTGAGGCGATGGCCATTACTCCAGGTGGCAGCTGCCGCCGTAGCCCTGGAGCCGAGTGCAGGGCTCGCTCCGGCTTGGCCACGTGGGGCTTCCCAGGGTTTTGCTGTGTGGAGGCTCAGAGGAGCACTCGGGAACTTTTCCTTCCAAGGGGATAACTGATTACCCACCCCGGTGCTTGGGGAGTCCAGGCCAGTCCACTCCAGTTTGCACCAGTCCATGGACTTTGCCTTCCATCGGAGCCTTTTTTACTGGCCTTTACTCATCTCCCGCAGCTCGTTGTCCATCAGCTGCTCCTGGAGCTTCTCCCCCCGCTGACGGGGCAGGAACGCCCAGCGCCAGCGTCACCTGCGGCTTCATCAGCCACCGACACAGTAACGCCACACCAAGCAGCCAGAGCCTCCTGACAGGCCCAGGGGAGGGTAAACACCGAGAAAGAAGGAAATGACGTGGTCAAGTGTTACCGCAGGCTCCTCCGGCTCTGTAATAGAGGGACTTCAGCACAAGGACATGGACCTGTTGGAGCGGGGCCAGAGGAGGCCACGAAGATGATGAGAGGGCTGGAGGCCCTCTCCTATGGGGACAGGCTGAGAGAGCTGGGGGGGTTCAGCCCGGAGAGGAGA
>VYZM01002723.1:92786-126223 GCA_013398915.1 Dromas ardeola
CTGAGGGTGGTGAGACACTGGCCCAGGTTGCCCAGAGAGGGGGTGGAGGCCCCATCCCTGGAGACATTCAAGGCCAGGCTGGAAGAGGCTCTGGGCAACCTCATCTGGTTAAAGATGTCCCCGCTCACTGCAAGGGGTTGGACTGGATGGCCTTTAGAGGTCCCTTCCAACCCGGCACATTCTGTGATTCTATGATTCTATGACTTTTTCCAAAGGTGCCAAAGAAAACGTCAGGAAAGACCAAGTCTGCAGGGGGAGGAGACCACCTCCGCACGCAAGCTGGTACATGTTTCTCTCCCCCCCGCCCAAATAGAATTTTTGCAGTACATATTTTTTCCTTTCTGCTATTATAAAGACCCGTTCCATAAATTAAGTACAGAAAGAAAAATAAACCTGAATCGGATGCGGTTAAAATAATAGCATGAGGTCATACCCGAGAGATATCAATTATCTTGCAAGGAAATATTTTTAAAAAGCAAAACTGGACTTAAGAGCGCATTTATATTTACTGTCTGATACATAACAGAGGAAGACAGACCAAGGCAGCTCAAAAACCCTACACTGTTTGATCGATGGAGCAGCGCTGGAAGACTGAAAAATTCCTCCACAATATATTGCTGTTTGCATTTTTATCATGTTCTAGGAAAGAAATCAAGGTCTTGCCTTTGAGACAAATAATTAATAATGCAAATATTACTGTTTGAATACGTAATGTGATCATTCAAGCTGCTATTTAGTAAAGACACAAAGAAAGAGCATCTGTTGACGCTGACAGAGGTTGGTCACCAGACGGACTTTATTCCCACTCTAGTTTTGCACACCCATGTAAACAATTATGGAAGAAAAAAAAAAATAGAATTGAGTTTTTACAGATATTTTAACATTTCCTCCACTACCATTTTGATGGAAAAAAGACAGGAAACAAAAGTCTCTTGCAAATCTATGACTTTGAAAAGATGTTATGAGCAAACTTAGTGAAACGCCATGCAACAGTTTCCTATATACACTTTTTCCTTTATATCCTTTAAAACTGATATTTAAAATCCCCTTTTATTCTTAAAAATACTTTTATAAAAATAAAATACTTTGTTAACTTTAGCTACAGTTGACTTTTTCCAGTGCATTCACCGCAACTACAATTTGCTCACAGAAAGTTCTGCACTTCGTGAATCCCTGCCATTGCCCCGGCCAAGCCGCGGTCCTGCGCCCGCTTCCCGTGGAGCCAGGGACAAAACTGGCATAAGGTCAGAAGGCAGAAAAAGCTCACTGAAGGAACTACTGACATAAAAAAACGAACCAACCGAAAAAAAAAAGACATCAGAGGTTTTGGTTCTTCACTATTTATTTTAATCGTCAGAAAAAGCAAATCCCAGATTTAAAATTTTGATTCAAGCAAAGCAAAATACATTATTATTATCAACTGTTTTTACACCTAAGCTCCGACTTGCTTTTCTTTTGCCTATATGTAAAAAATAAGAATAAATTTTTATTATTACAGGACCACTATAAAAACTAAAGTTTATAAATACTTTTAGCATGAAACGGCATGCAAGCGTTTTGCCTGCCATTTAGGTAATGTCTTCAAAGAGAACGCCTGGTTCAAATATACACTAGTGACTTTTTTCTTAAAATATAAAAAAGCTTGCTGCGCCAACTCTCAGTAAGAGCACGCCAGCGAAGCAGAGTTTTGTTTTTAAATACGCATTTGTCAAATTGAAATTTAAGACAGCTATGGCTATTTCTTTGCATCTAAAAATAACGATAACATTTTTATTCACACGAACACATGGTTTAAACAGTCACCACAAAATCAAGATGGGCGAAACCGTTCCTCACAGCGCAGAGACAGCCCGGGAGGCTCCCACTCCGAAGCCCCGTACAACCCAGCGGGACCACGGCGGTCAGAAAGTCATTTCTATAGTGCTCAATCAACAACCGCGACTAGCCGTGCAAGCAGTCCTGGTACCTAGGAGCTATTTAAATATGCAAATACAAAGGAAATAATTGACTAAGTGCTGCTTTAGCATCTCCTGGTAATTAGAAATCTGGGAATGGCCTTTCACAGAACTTCACCTCAAAGACAAGTCTCCTTTGCTGCTGCCGCCGTCGCAGACACACACACGCACGTGGGGGTGCCTGAACACCCCCCGCTGAGCGGAGACGGGCGGTCGCGCAGCTTCCTGATGAGCATCAGAAATTGTGCTCCTTTGTAATAATTAATTAATAATCAGAGGCTTGTAAAAAGAATACATTCAGAGATATGTATGAAAAAAAAAAAACCAAACCCAAAACAGTGATCCATGACTAACTTAATATTCAGCATCCAAAATAAGTCCAAACAGAACACCAACAGCAGCAACATAAGTGAGGGCTTTAAAATACCTTGGTATTAGCTCCAGTCTTCTGTCACCTAGACTGGCACTGAATAATTGAAAAAAGCATGCATTTAAATAGCTTTTTAACTCACAGGTGTTAGAACATACAAAGTGCATCTTAATACCCAACTTTTTCAGCAATGTAAGACTGCAATAATGTCACCTCACAACAAATAGCTATTTTCACTAAAAACCTATGAGCTTTATCTCTCACTCCAGGCTTTGCCACATTACACCCATAAAGGAATGAAGCCAAAACTGCACACGTACGAAACAGCTGATATACGTGAACTTCATATCCAGCTTCCGTCTGCAAACAGATCCCTATTCCTTACCTGCCTGCTGGGGAAGAAAAGAATCATAGAATCACAGTTGTCAGGGTTGGAAGGCACCTTAAAGATCACCTAGTTCCAACCCCCTTGCCATGGGCAGGGACATCTCCCACTAGATCAGGTTGCTCAGAGCCCCATCCAGCCTGGCCTTAAAAACTTCCAGGGATGGGGCTTCCACCACCTCTCTGAGCAGCCTGTTCCAGTGTCTCACCACACTCATGGGGAAGAACTTCTTCCTAACGTCCATTCTGAATCGACCCATCTCTAGTTTTAATCCGTTCCCTCTAGTCCTACCATTACCCGACATCCTAAAAAGTCCCTCCCCAGCTTTCTGGTGAAGAAGAAAACCCGATATTGCTAATTAGACTATCAGGAAACACGATGTCACAATACGACTAATTTTATTCGGGTCAAAGATCAGCAAGTCTGCTCCCGGGATTTTTTTCAGTAAAACTGAACAGAGGCTGAACTAAATTCCTACCTACTCTCAAACCACATTTTAGAAATACGATATATTGCTGTATTACCTGTAGGAAAAGTAAGGAATCCCCGCTCTGCCCTCCCCAGGCAGACCGTGGCACCGCTGAAGTGTTGAAATGCCGCCCCAGCACCTCACACTGCAAAGCAAACCCTCGGTCATTTAATGCACATCGGCACCAGCTGCACAGTCTCAAAAGCTCACATTGAAGGGAGAGCAAAGTCTGGTAAAACCTTCAGACAGAACAATCAAAGCAGCAAACGTTTCCCCTTGTTGGAACTGAGAACGTGTTTAAGAGTCTACTTAAACATCTTTGACAAAAAAACCAAACAACAAAACACCTCAAAACCAAGCACACCCACAACAAAGCAATGACTTTGTCTTGCGCAAAGACGGCCTTGCCCTGGAGGCAGGGTGATATTTAAAAATTTATTTCTGATTATGAGTTGCTACTTTAATGTAAAAACAGTCTCTTTGTTTCATTTTATCCAGAGGATTTGCGAGCCCGATAGGGTACGCTACCAGTTTATTTAAGTTTTGCTTTCCTTGCTGTTTTTAGCTTGCGGAGGCTGGCACAAAGCATTTACTGGAGCTGAATGGCTTGTTCTCTCTTGCTTTTATTACAGCCCATCCCCACGGGAAGCTGCTACGCGTGCAGTTTGAATTCATAGCTGCTTGTTTTCCACTGGTTGACGTCTGCATCGACCATGTTGCGCTCAGTGAACGTGACCCGTCCTTCCGCGTCGATGAGAACGACCGTGTTAGTCCTGAAACAACAGGAGGGCGGAAGGTGAGGCCTTGTGGCCGTTCCAGGAATTTGCAGGGTCCCATCCCTCACCCCCAACGGTTTTAGCTCATTTTTTCCTCTTGACCACGTCCACACCACACTAGCGGGGCAGAAATCCTCCCGTCAAGTTCCGTCCCTTCTCGTGTCCCCCCACTGCTCCGATTCCCCGGCGCACAGAGCTGCTCATTTGCACAGAGCATGATAAAAGGTTTAACTTTTTTTAGTGCCAAGTGTTCCATGCAGAAGTAGCATAAAAACAAGTTTTTCTTCACAGAATTGTCCATTAAGATTTAAAATTGTTAATTATTATCATAGGACACTGATACACAATCACAGAAGAACTTTTCTCTCTCTAGGAACTTTCCAAAGAGGAAAATTGATACTTAAAATACTCTTTGAATACATTCTATAGGGATACTCAGTTTTTGCAGTGGTTTCTTTCTCAGAATACCAACTTCAGATACTTTCAGAAGCGAGCGCTCTCTGCTTATCAGTTCACACCTCCCCAGCGGAGGTGCTTGGGCTGCCTGTGCCAGAGCGCGGCCCGACAGAGCCCTCGGCAGCCCTTTGGAGCAGGAATTCCCTGCCAGCAGCAACGGGCTTCACCTCTAATTTTGTCCCATTGAGGAGTAAATGCAAGAAGCGTTGCATTATTCTGTTCTTGCAGCCTTGGTAGAACAGTGAGCAGAAAGTGGGAATATCCCAGTAAAACCAGCAACATCAGTTACAGGAAAAGCAGAAATAAGTGTTCTTTTAAACAAGAGTAATAGGTTTTTAATGTATGAAAGTGGCAGCTACATATTACGCTGACATGCCTAAAGAAACCTCTAACTTCACCATGCAGATGAAACTACTCTTGCTCTCGGAAGAGAAATGTGTTCTGCACTTGCTCAAATATAGAAGATAATTGTGCTTTTCTCCTAAAAACATGATTTCAAAGCTTCTCCTGTTTTGATAAAATGAAAATTAGAGGTGGCCAGATCTGCTGCTACACTGGGGAACTGGAGAACTGCATCATCTTGTCTTGGATGAACTGAAGCTACGTCACGCTCCCCACCAAAGACGAACCATAACGTGTGCTTAAAACGCTCGTCCGCAGCAAATCTAAGACTCCAGAGTACTGAGCAGGGAAATGCTGAGCAAGGAGATGCTTTACTGAATTATACTTGATTAATATCTGAACAAATTCACAGCAGCCACTATAGAGTTAAAACTTACAGCAGCATCATTTGGATTTGCGAGACGCTTTGATCCAGTACACATCTAGTTCTGACTATGAATCGTTTACCTTGTTCCATATCCTGGGCAGCGAACGCACACGGCTGCGTACTTGTTCAGTATGGGGCGTATGTAATCCTTCCCTTGGTCTTCAATCGCAGGGTCTGGTAATTGACTGGAAAACAAAAAGTATTACATTAATAAAATAAAATAAAATAAATCTGCAATATTAACACATTCACCCCTCTTGACCCAAGCTGTGTTGACTCAGTGGCTGATAAATAACTATCACTTATCAGAAAGTACAAAAGTGTGAACTGTGTTCAAAGCTGAAGTACGAGGAGAACCAAAGATAAAGCAGGTTGTAAGCCCTTTCCCATAAAGATTCTTTCAAGGCCTTGAACTTCTGTCTCACTTCAAGAAATTTTTTCATATCCTGACAAGTTTTTCATTTTCCTTGTTATTCTTTGTATTTCAGTTCTGTATTTTAGTATCTTTCAGTTTCAACTTGCAACTTCCCTGACCAGAGGCCTACAGCTGACCCGGGCAAATACTCCCTTACCTCCTTCCCCATTTAGCCTAAAACAATTGCACTTTTGAAGAAGGCGGCTGGTTCTGCTTCAAAACCAGTTTGCTTCTCCACCTTCTCTGCTCTGGGGAGCAACACAGAACAGCTCGCAGCTGCTGACCCAAACCTGCTCGCGCGGGTGCCGTGACGCACCGAGCCTCACCCTGCCGTGAGCTTCCCCAACGCTTCAGCAAGCGACCGACACATCCCTGCCTTGCTCTCCTCTCATTCCCTGCCTTGCTCTCATTCCCTGCCTGAGGGAAGCGCAGTCTTTAAAGGGAAAGGGCGGAGAGAAACGAGCGTACGGTCTGTGAGTACTAAGACTGCAGTAATAACGTTCACTGGGCCTGCTGCTTAAAAATCAATATTGCTGGAAGTCGGCCTCTGTGGAGAGCAGAACATTACTGTTGCCCTTCGTTACCCAGCTTTAGTCAATTAATATAAGGCAAAGGTTTCTTTTCTGTCAAAGTATTTCTACACGCAATTTTTAAACCGGTCATATCGCATTTTGAGTAAGCTCTGGCTGTGTCGTTCTTACGGCTCTTGATTATTCATCACTGTAAGAAGCTCCTGCACCAAGTCTTCTTTGGTGAGGTCTTGACTTCTCCTGACCACTTCCGTGAAAAGCTGCTTCCCATATTGAAGTTTCTTCCACGGTGTGTCCAACAAAGAATTACTCAATCCATATATTCCTGCACGTAAAAAAACCACAAACCACCAAACAACTGGTTAAGCTCTGGAGCAGAGAAAATTAACTTCTGTACTATGCAAAAAATAACTTCCTAATTATCTTATCCCACGCAGTCTAAGGGACAGAAACAAATGCTATCAGCAAATTCATCATGAAACACTGATGATAATTTGCTTACTCATCCTATTGCCGGCTTTCATTTGGCTTCAAAAACGAGCGAGGTCATTAAACTACGTATCAAAGATGTATACCAGCTGATAAACGAAATACAACACACCTTCAGACAGTAAGAATCCCCTGGGTGTGTAACTCAGGATAAAATAACCATTTCTCAACAGCTCTTCTGCACCACTCCTTCTGACTGTTTCATTAGTGGGGAAAAAAAACCACAAAACTAACACAAAACCACAGAAAAAAAAACACCCCAAAACACCCACTTCACAGCATCATTGCTTTAAGTTTATTAAAATTAGCTGAATTTGAGATTTCAGCACTGCTATTAACACCATGGTGCGAAGTTGGGGGAAATGTCAAAGCCTGGTTTCCCCTCCAGAAGACAACACTAATAGAAACATTCGGGTATTCCACGACCTATGCACAAAATAACTCAGAATCACGATATTGTTATTTCTGTAAAGCAACTTCAGCCCTTCAAGCTTTGCATGTCATGAAATTAATGAAATCGGTAATAAAGAGGTTATGTGGTAAGTTTAAGATTTAAAAGCAATGACAATCAGCGTTTACAGACCAGTCCCTGTGGCCCACTTCTAGCTGCGGAGCATCCACATACTCCACAGTGTTCAGGAGGGGAAGAAAAACATAAATCCATTTAACTGGAAATGGTATTCTGGTGATTTGCAGTTGTCATTACAGATTTCACAAATGTTAATACAATGTCTCATCTTTATCAGCAGGCATGCTATAAGCCACGTGCCCCGGTCCCAAAGAGCAGACTGCAGCAGGCAGGCGCCTGTGCTGAAACACTCCTCTGGGCTCACATACAGCACTCGGGTTCACAGTTTTACTCTAATCCATATTTGCGGCAGTTACTTTTCACCTCTCGTTTGCTAAACTGTGAAAAAGGTACAACAGAATTACATCATTTTTGCAGTCTACTCTTTTCCAGTTTAGCTATATTAATCATAATTTATTTTTGCCTCTGATTTTACTCTTGAAAAACACTGCAAAGCGACATTTGATGACAAGGAGCAGCTTTCTCTTCAGAATTACCCTGTATTTCTCATAGCGATCCAAATCAATAAGCACAAAGATTACCAAACCTTGGCTCTCCCTAAGGACGGGCACGTACATCGAAAGGGAGTTTGTTGTTGAAGCACAGAGACCACAATCACCTTTGCTACAGTTTGCAGATACCTGAAATTTGTGTTTCAGTTTGTCATTACAAGTGGCCAGATTTTTAAGGGATTTTTTGTTTGTTTGTTTGTATTTGTATTGTTTTGTGCTTGTAGCTGTACAAAATCTAAGAGCTGTTTCCAAGAATTTATGCCGCAATTGCTACGGTACCTATTTCCCTACTGGCAGCAACATTCTGGCCATTAGCCTGAACAGGCAAAATAAGCCACTGTCATTAACCGTCATCAAGCAGCTACGCTGCTCAGAGCTTCTGCGTGTCCCTGCCCATTTACATTGGCTTTTTGGTGATGAAAACTGGAGTACTGGTCTATGGACTTGGCTAACAAAGGACTAGATTTTAATATTTTAAATCAAGCCACTTGGTAAGACAGATTTTTTTTTAATTTTTTTATTTTTTTTAAGCCAACCGTGTCCCTAGGGGAGCACAGTCGCACTCTGCCCGTGACACTGCTGGGTAAGAGGAGCTGGGGCCAAGTCCATGAACCTTTGACAACCCCGTTGCTCACGCCAGACGTCTGTCCTTCAGCCACAGATACCGAAGCAGCACCCCACTAAGGGCAGAGCAGGTGGGTGCGCTGGCACGGATACAAGCTTTCCATGAACTATTGATTCTTTACTGCAATTTATTAGTAAATACTTCAGTGAATTTAAGGACACTTAATTATTTATTCTTTTTTAAAGAATGCAAAGAAAAAGTTAATGAAGACAATGCTTAAATAGCTAAATTACTAGAGCAATACAGCTACATTCTGACTCCTTTAAAATAACAGAGTAATATTCAGACCTTTCTGAATAAAACCTACCAGGATTTAGGAAAACAGGTTCTGGTTCTCCTTTGTTTCCATAGTAGCAAATCACATCTCCTTTGGTGGTACTGAAAAATATAAATAAGAATGTCTCCTTGAAAAACCATCAGCTTCTATATTTGATTATGCTCTAATTTCATGCAATCTCCAAACACAGCAAGCCGTTTCTCCCACTGTTACTACCACGACACCACAGCCCAGAGATTAATTGATGAGTTCTATTACTCTCCTCCTCAAACCGCTGTATTAGCTGTACCACTGTCAAATAGCCCCATTATCATTTTTAAACATAACCATAATAAAATTCAGTAAAGCTCCAGAACTGCTGCATGGAAAGCAGCCAGGCTTCACGACAAAAATCTGTGTGGGTTTCAATAATTGGAGGTTTCATTATTTGGGGGAAGGGGGCTCGTTAAACCAAAAGGACAGTCCATCACAGCAAGTATCGTTTTCCCATCATCTCTTTCGAATGGGTACCGCGGTCTGAGAGCCTGACTACCACGGGCTGCTGTAGCTGGCAGAAGTCAAGTTTTAGGCTCACTTATGGCAATGTCATAGGGCATAGCTGGGTCCTTTAAGTGACAGATGTGCGTTTCCAGGCCATTTTCAGGTACCTGCAGTTACTGTTTATAAGCTGCCTCTAACGGTAGGCACTGGCTCCAGTGCCTGCGCACTCCCTCTCCTGCGCAGAGTTTCGCAGGGGGATCTCGCGTGGCGTTCAAAGACAGCTTCCTACATTGCAAACAACCCTCCCTCGGCAGAGATGATATCAGCATACCCGAGTAGCGTGGATTTTTAAGTAGTTGTACCGATACTGACAACATAAATACCAAATGAACCGATAAGAAAAAAAGAAATAATCAAGAGAGTCATCAGTAAGCCTTGAGTGTCTTGTGGGACACGGAGGGTGGGGAACGGACTGCCATGAGGTGGCTCGCTCTCTGCATCCCTCAGTCCCATCAGCTGTCATGAAATAGCAACTCCTCAGATTGCCCTTTTTTCTTTTTTTTTTTTTTTTTTTAATTTGCAGGACACAGCCATAAGATCATACAATTCTGTGCGTCACTCTTGTGATTTACTTGTTCACCGTGGAAGTGAGTGTTATTCCAGTCACCAACAAATACATTCTGACTAATTCAGCTTTTAATTTGGCCCCCAAGCTCTAGCTCCTTACATGGCAGATAGACTTTTAGAATAAAAAAACCCCCACAACACAAACACAAAACTTGCAGTTAAGATTGAATTTGGATTGAGTAGCATAAACCGTAATACAGCAGAGAAGCCATTTCCAGCTCCTCATTTGTTCCTAAGATAAAAAGGCGTATCTGTGCCTTGATGCAAACAGGAATATGTAGAACGCAATCTCATTAATGATGTACTGGAAGTTAAATTGCCCTGCATAAGTTAGCAGCCGCTACTCAAACCTGAATAAAAAGCGAAACAGTCTTGATTTAGCTGTTTATATTCTTCTTAAAAAAGCCATTCTGAAAGACGTTCTACAGCATCCTTTGTAAGACAGCCAAATGAAGAGGGAAATATTAACTTATTAATTAGACAAGTCAGAAGAGGCAAGAGGAGGAATACATAAGGCAAAACCAAAACTGCCTTTCCTCCTCTGTGCACCACTCTTCCTCCTCCCAAAGCCAGGAGACTTTCCTGGTGCCTTACAGAAAGACGCGCAAGGTTTTTGGCAGAGTTAGAGGACAGCAATTATAGCAGGTGGTATTTGCGCATTGTTGCTTCTATTGTTAAATATCATATAAGACGCTCTCAGTTATTCAATTTACAATTTATTCACTGTTAAAAGAAATGTGGCATTTTTTGAACTTTCCTCTAGTGGCTTAAAAGACATTTATTTTCCTTAGCTTTGTTTCTCTTTTCAACATTAAGATCCTCGTTCAAATTTACCTAAGAGGAAAGTTTACTACAGTTTCTCATAGTTTACTATGAGAAAGTGCTGCTGAAAAGTACAAGTGGAAGTGCAGGTACACACAAGTTCCTAATTAAAAGTTACACTGAAAAAAGGTACAGTTGGTTCAGGAGCAGGTAAACACAGCAATCAAAACAAAAGCTGTTTTCACCAGACACACAACGTTTCATTTTCTTTGTTGAATAAACTTAACTATGAGAAATAAATTACTGAAAGAGTGGGAAAAATCTCTAACGAAATATTAATGTATTATACTGGTTCAGCAAACTGTTTTGCCAGTATACTTGTCTGCAGAAATATTTGTATGAAGAAAAATGAACAAAAGGTGTATTTCCTGAAACTATTTTTATAGTCATGTCATACAATGAGAAGCCTTTGACTCTTTTCCCTACTGCTAGCTCCTTCAATTAAATTACCAAGATATTTTGCATTTAAACTAGATGGACGGTATTACAAATTTTCTAAAATTTCCAATACAAGACTCCCGTACATCCTTCCCTTAACTGGATTCTGCCAGGTCTTCAAGGAGCCAGGAAACGCTTTGGCTAGCCAGGGAAGCTGAGCTGCGCTTCCTTTGGCTGCAAATACTAAGCTACGTATCTGAGATGCTGGGAACCTTACAGGAGTAAAAATGAATGGAGTTCAAAGGATCAACAGACCTTCTACGAGGAGATCTGGGTGTCTGAGTTCAGTTATTCAAATCCTGAAACCTTTGAAACCAGGATGATGTTAATCATCTTGCTCAAAGCACGTTACGGCCCTTGTAAAGCCTCACATAAGCAAAGTCTAGACCCAGGCTGAAAACTGAACGGAAGTTAGACTTACTGTTCTCAAGGCCTTGTTTATTAATGTTAGGTTAGGACCGGCTGGCCATTTTAGCAAGGTCAGGTCGTTCCTCTCCTCAGCATTCTTGGTGTTATCTTTATGGCCAGCCGAGGGCTAGCGTCAGTGACATTAAGGTGCCTGAAGCTTGTTTGTCCCAGCTGGGTCAGCCACACGCCTGGTTCCGATCCGTACGTGAAGAGTTGGCACACAATTAGTACTAACACTGCAAAGAATCCCTTGGCAGCTAAAGAAGGGGAGCGTTGAGCTGAGCCGTCATTAATAGACTGGTCTGACTTCTCGGCCCCAGTCACGTGCCAGGAGACAAGCAGCTATGGCACAAGTAACACCGGCACATCGCATTTGCCATGAACGGGGGCACAGAAAACGCAATGTGCGAGTAAAGTATTTTAGGTCACCTCAAGCTACTGAATTGGTGTATTCATGGAGCAAATGATTCATATTGTATCCCAAAAGCAAGAAGTAGTACTTCAAAAAATATAATCCATAAATAAGAATTAACACACTACAGACAATGACAAAGCACAGGGAGAACAAGTAAACCAAAGTTAAAAAACAGGAAAAAAAGTTGTCTGTTAATGGTCTATTTTAACATTAAGACTTGGGTCATTAAAAAAAATTAAAGCTATAATAGCAATTATAAATATACTACAAGCATTTTATTTATTAAGCAAATAAGGCAAAATCATTAAGGTCGTTATAGGGTTTTTTTTTCCAGTTAAGACACCAGCAATTACACAAACAATTTTATTGGTGCATTAAATACTCTCTTTTCAAATTGTCTGTGTCTGCTGTAGAATGTCTATGAAGAGAAAAGGTCAGCACAATTGCTATCACCTGATGTCTCAAAAGACAGATTTTTAGATGGAAAGGTAAGCAAACAGCCCAAGAAGGCGTAGAACACAGGTGTAAGACAAGTGCTGCCGTAAAGGCGAGCCCATGCTGAGTAAGCAGGCACTGCTGACTTCCTTCAGCAATGGCTTTTTATGTGAAGGAATATTACCATCTAGCATCTGCTCCGAGATTCTCCTGACCGAGAAATTCAGTAACAAGATCCCCTGGAGTTTAACAAAAAGATGGGGAATACATCCAGACCGCAGGGTCACTAACTCAGGACATCTGTATCTTACTGTTTCTACATTCCACATTCCCCCAGATGCGTGTTTTCTGTTACACTTCCCTCCGCTGCAACTGCTGCTGTCTTCTGTCAGAAGACTGACGCCTTCCAAGAGACTTCTGAAATGGGGATACTTCCAAAATCTAGTTCAGTGTGCCAGCCAGCTACTCTCTCTTTTATCATTTGGCTCTGCCTATGCTCTTCCTACTGTTCACAGATATCAGGACTGCACATAAAGGCAGAAACCAAGATGAAAAAAATCACTGTGAGCTCGATCACAGCAATAGCCTTGAAATCCTGGCCTGGACTCAGTTCTCTTCCCACCCACCTTTACAAGTATAGACACCAATTTCGTTGGAGAAGTAATAAAGACATAATTACAGTGATGACAATAGGAGCCAGCAGACTTTTTTTTTTTTAAAAAATAATAATCCTAGCCATAGTTGACAGCAGAAAGAAACAAAAACTACATTAAAATTATGCTCTTAGATACATCATTCTGTCAAAAAAATGTAAGCAATAATAAATATTCTAGGAAATATTCCAGGCAGCATAAATCTCAGTAGTAATAGATGCTTCACAGCAACATGAAAGTCACGCAGAGTTTGCCAGAATTACTCTTAATGCTGATGAAATATAAGCAATGTCCTTCTGCAACCCTGCCCTGCTTCAACTTCAAGGCAGCTCCAAGTCACGTTCAACAAAAACATAAAGAGAAAGGAAAAGCAAGAAGTAACGAGGCAGCAAAGCTCCACAGGGTGTGGTTGTCCAAGCGATCATTCCCTGGGCACTGAGCTCTAACCTTCTAACGGGGTGAATATCTTACAAACAAGGACATTGAGTTGTTTTATGAATAACGTGTCACATGTATTTTTTGCGCAAGGAGAAAAGATGAAATTAGCAGCTTGAATTGCTGAACAGTAGTTTCAACGCAGTAGTATGGTTGACAGATTCTTTTCTTCCACGTTCATGAGCTAATCAGAGAACTCTTTCTGTTCCGAGGCTAGAAACAAACACCAAATCACCAGCTATAAAGCCTGAACGTTTTTGTACGTATACCACCTACCATCAAATAACATGGTGAAAAGAATACTGCCGGATGCTCACAGCATACAAAGCTTGCTTTAAAGCACTACTCTGATTATGTTGTCAGCGCCTAAATGTTTCTTTGGTGTTGCCCTAATTTCTGAGGGCAGAAATTTCTTCTGCCTTCCTAATTTCTTCTGCCTGAGCCAGGCAGAAGCTGACACCAGAGGGAAGAGATAAAACAAAAACTTTTTTCAGAAGCTTTTTTCCTTCTTTGACATCGGACTGTCCACCTCATTAGACTTGCAAATGACTGAGGATCTACATAGAAACATTTCAAAGGCAGTAGCGTGGAGCACGTTAGAGAAGTACCTGGACACCTCGTTCCCATGAGGAAGTTCCCATGAGCAGAAGGTGGCATTAGGAGAGAGAATGAGCAAGAAGAAATGGAAGTGAGCTCACAGAGCAATCCTGACAGCTTGCCCATCTATCTTCTTCCCACACCAGCAGCTGGACCCCACCTCACTTTTCCCTGGAAAGGCTCCTAAGTCTAATCTCTGGTGAGCAATCAAATCCCTCCCGTGTAGCCGTGTCCTGATAACCATGGTGAAGGAGATAGACCATGTTTCTGAAACCTGGTCGCGCTGCTCAGGTGCTTTACTCTTACGGGGCCCCGCACTATCAGTTCACTCTTCACCCAAACACCTTTTCTTCAGTTTGCTTTTTTTACCTCATCAATGGTGTTGCTACATAACCAACCAGACCGAGGTTTCCATATTAAGAAACAAGAAAACATAGAGTGTATATATTTATATATATAAACTCTTTAAAACATATATTTGTTTATCTATTTCCCACACTCTCCAACTCCATTGCGTTGAGGATCTGCAGTTTCAACTGGAGCTCAGTCCTAACCATCATCACATCAAGGATAAAACCTATTATTAACCAAACCTCACTCTCCAGATCAGAACATGAAGAATACCTCCCAGTACATAATCTCTATTTTCAATACGTTACCAAATTAGTCCGTGCAGGTGATGTTATAGTTGACCACATTTCCCCTGGCGGGGCTGAAAACTGCCTGTCCCAAGGGAAGCAGAAAAGCTTCTGTGAAAGGCCTTTTTCTGCAGCTCCCTCCGGCTGACTTGTTTTGTGAGGGACAATTCATCTACTCCTTATGGAGAGAGTGATTCACTCCCATTACACAGGGATCTGATGGCACATACACAATAGGGGCCCTAACTGACAACCTGTCAGAGGCTCTACACTTGCTGGAGAGTGACAAGAAGCTGCCATCCAGTTTGTCCTTCAGGGCAGCCCGTGTGACACACTGGGCAGCAGGGAACGCGAGGGAGATGCTGCCACAACAGCCCTAACAAGTCCGAGACACCCATGAGAGCCCGAGCAGCTGCAGCAGGTACACTCATTGGACATAACCACAGGCTTCCCCAAGCCAGAAATGCTGTCGGTCATCAACAATAGCAGCTCACTCTTACTTCTGATATTACCACAAAGGGAGAAAGAAGGAAAACTGCTCTGAATCTTCAGCGTTTTCCTAGAGATCAGTCCCGCCTCCGATTACCTTGTTCCTCTCTCTCAGACCTACTGATAGTCAAAATTGGAGGAGCAGCAACACCGCCTTCTTAGAAGCTAATTTTGCAGCCACAGAAGACTCCAAACAGACCCTGTTTGCCATATGCCATGCATTCAACATAGATTTGGCATAATGGAACACGTATTCGTGACTCTCACACCCAGCAGGTACAGCAAGATGATAAACTGAAAACATTAGAAAACTAAAAGTACCAAGTATTTTTAACAATACAGTATTCTTATTAAAAAAATATATGAATAGCATTTAAATTGACATCACAAGATGCCACAGCGCAACCAGATTACACTGGAAGTGTCAAAACCCATACGTGTTTAAAATAGGAGTCACACAGAGCTGCGGAAATAAACGACTAGATTTTACAACCCGTATGGTGGTTTCCAGCTCTCCTCCTCACATCGCTGCACCTCTATCACCCAGCATACTGTCACCATTATAATACAGAGAGACAATAAAAATTTCCTGAAATTTCCTGAAATGAAACCTGAAAACTCAAACATTGTAAATCTCTCTCTAAACGTGCTCCTTACAGTCAGCAGTATCATGTGCTCAGGTATACCCCTCCCCAACAGGGCTTCATTTACACTTTCAATTTGAGTTTCCTCTCCATTTCACGCCACTCCAACAGAGCCAATCGCTATTTGTTACACAACAGAAGACCACGTTAAGAATAGTCTTCAATCTTCACTTTAACCAGTAACACGGCCCAACAAAATAGCATCAACTACAATAACATTTTCTATTTACATAGAAAAGTAACTTTCATTTATATACTACATTTCTCTCAGGAGTACTTCTAATTTCCTAAAATGACAAGTTTACATGTCTTCTAGAAACTGCTCTGCATCATTAGCTTGCCAAGAATTTCATTTCATCAGAGTACCCAAGGCTAAGGACATGTCAAAATGGAGAAGTTAATCAACGCATACAGCTTTCAGAGCGATACTCAGCAAGGAATTATGACCTGCATCACCACGGCAAGAGTATTCAATTGAGCAAACAATTCCCTAGCAGCCTAGCATGGAGGGAAAAACCAAACCAAACCAACACATGAATGATTGCCTTAACAAATCGTGGCACTCAAATCTACTTTAGTATCATTACACTAGCAGCTGTTACGACTGTTCTATTTACCTAAATTAGAACAAAACCTCAAACTTACTTACTGCTTGCTAGGTCACACCTTGAATATCATGTTTGCTTGAAAACACAGTAAGGCTATTTCTTCTGTTATCTTTTCAGTTACATGTAGCCTTCCAATTTGTGAAAGCTGGCCGGGCAGCACAATGCATTAGTCTTCAAGGACCACCTCCTCCAAGCTCTGGAGCGATGCATCCCGACAGAGAGGAAGTCAGGCAAAAACGCCCGGAGGGCTGCATGGACGGACATGGAGCTGTATATACCTGTGCGCACACACGTGCGTGTACAGTGGAAAGGACTGTGCCAACTACATTGACTATAATCAAGTATCCAAGGCTCTTCCGTCAGCTACAGAAATGTGAAGAAGTTAACGTATTTGTTATGTACTGGGTTTTTTTAATGTTGCAGCAAAGATTAATGATACAGCCAGTCTGACAGGAATAATGGCTTGAAAGCTTTCAGCTGTTCTAATCCTGCCACAGCATGCCACCTCTCAGAGAAAAAAAAATCTGAAAAATTATGGAGCCGAGGTTTTGTTTTCTCCAAAATACAAGCCACGTAACCTTCAGGGTAACGATTGACTATAGCCTATTAGGGAAAGCGTCACAAGAAGTTTTGCGGGAAGCAATGATTAGAATACAAGATAGCTCTCCAGTGTCCGACAGATGTAAAATAACACAGGAAATTATGACTAGAGTAACGTTAGGACCTTACATGCCAACTAGCAAAAAAGAAGAGCTCTAGCTTTAGTTTGTGACAGGCTTCTGTACCGTTACACTTCTGCGCTAAGAAGTGTATGTACGCCACTGCTATTATCTTTCTCCCTTCGACATTTGAACTGTGATGTTTTGTAGACTTACTTCAAGTCAGCTGCTAATAAATTAAATCCATTGTAAAGATGTCCTTCTACTGAAACTTTCTTCAAGTAAGAGTAGCTGTCCAGATCTGTAGTCAAGAAGTTTGTTACAAGAGCACCTAAGAAAGAGAAGTACATAGAGCAACTTGGATGTGTGAACTCACTATTCTGACAGGCTTGGTAAAACAAAATGTAAAACACCAGATTCCTGTTACCAACAGGGTGTAACAGTGGCAAAAACCAAACGCAAACCAAACAACCAACAAGCCTTTCAAAGCCTTACAGTATTGTATCATGTTCACATTAAGAGCTTGACTTTTACTCTGAAGAACTCAGTCAAAAGTTCTTGGTCAAAATTTCTCCAGAATTCATATTTACTAACTATTCTATACTGGATGTGCCTTTCCTCTCCTCCCACCTTGCCAAACTCTTTCTTGTCTTGCTGCATTTCCCTGATATATGACCAGAAAATGAAATATACAAATAACATGGTTCATTTCTTTCTCAGTATAACATGTTTTGCCATTGCAATCTATTCCCAGCGCAGTACCATATGACAGTTACAAACAGACCTAGTTTTACTTTAAAAAACAAAACAAAACAAAAACAAAACAAAACAAAAAAACACAGAAGCGCTCTTTCTGAAGAGTTTTTTTTCCTATTATTTCTGCTCCTCTGATTTATCCATGTGTAGGGGAGAAAAGACTACAATGATCTTTTAGGTAAACCTCCAGCATAATCCAAGTTGCCTTGTTTCCCTCGCTTCGGTGTTTGTACAGGAACAGACACATTTTAAAAAAGTCTACTGGATTCTAAATCTAGCTCAATGCTTGTTTAGTTGTTCTGACTCTTAATTAGAGTTATTTTCAAGAGAAGACAGTTGGTGCTGCATTTCTTGTCTGAACATAACTTCAGGCTCCAGGCACTGCGTCTTGGTTTACTTTTACCTGCTTGATTAGAATATCATTCTCCAAGTCAAGTTCCCCACACAGGTACTCAAACTCATGAATTCACAAATTCTGTTTACAGCACATAACCATTTTATCTGTCCATAAAGTGGTGTTAAAAAAAAATAATACTGTAATCATCACTATTTTACTGGGACACCAGGGCTTGTTTGTCCATTTTCTTCTATTTCTACTCCTTCATACCTCTTCCTTTTGCATTTTTGTCAATCTTTGGCTGCATATAGTTGGTCAGGGCTGCCATCTTGCCTTTCTTACTGATTCCCAGCCACGTCCCACCTTCTTTTCCTTCCTCCATATCCAGACCTAATGGAGTAAGTAAGAGTTAGGTTATTACATTCATTTTTAAAAGTCTCAAGCTTAAATCATGATTTCCTAATGCAAATCCTGAGTCTTGATCAGGCTGGATAAAATGCAGTAGGTACAAGACTGTCTTCCTGGACAAGTGAGGTAAGGCCACTTAAATTACTCACCCTCCAACTCTGCACTATCAAATATTTTCCAAGCTACTGCAATAATAGATGAGAGACAGTGAGAAAATTAAATTTAAAAGCAAAATCATAAGCTTTCCCAATATGCTAAAATACCTATAAAAGTTTAAGTAGGCTCAGAACGCTTGTTGCTCAAAAGCAAGTCTCAGAAGATTAGTATTATTTGGAAATTGAAATTCACAAGTAACCAGAAAAATCTAGAGTTGGGTAGGTAACTGATAAAGATCTTGGGCTCTGGTAACAGTAAGTTACCTTGAGGAGGGGGAACCCACAAAACTGAAGCCCACAACCAAACCTCTTGAAAGAAAATACAAGTTAAGCCCCCCCCCACTACCTATTTGTGATGAGCTCCCGTTAACCAGCAAGCATTGAATGGGAAAACAAGAACTAGTTCAGTATAAGATGTATACTGTTAGAAACCTTTTAATTCTGAATCATCGAGTCATAAGATAATTTTCATTAGAAGATCAAGAGAACAGGTTTTGGATCCTCATTCCGAAACTCCTTTCTTTCTTCAGTATCCAAAACTTCAATCTCGAGTTTAGCCATATCACGTCTTTACACAATACTTCTACTACCGTTCTCTGCCTTAACTGAAAGGCCCACAAAGAAAACCACACAGCTTTGTTGATCAATGCCCAACGATTAACATATAGCAAGTCATGTTTTCCAAAATTGCTCTAAGTGCAAAATTTTTTTTTTCGTTTTTGCATGACACAAAGAATAAATTCGATTTATTTTACTTCAACTTGCTGCTTTCATTTGAGATAGCATGATTAACTCAAAGGCACATATTCACGGGATCTCCGCAGACACCCCCCTGGACGGAGAACATACCAGCTTCTCGTGCCAAATACGGACAGAGGTGACAAGGGTATAAAAGACAAAAATTCAGGGCACTTCAGTTTTCAGGATATCTTTTTGTTTGTTCGTTTTAAACTGCTACATAGCAGGGGAAGCGGCATCCAGAACGTCTGGCACGGAACAGAAGCGTCAGCCAGGGCTTCAGAAGCAAGGGGTTGTGGTGCAGCGGGAGCAATTTATCCTCACAGGCCTCCTTGCCAACCACAATAACACACGGCATCAGCAAAGACTATTTGCAAAGTCAGAATCTTACATTTAAACAATGCTTTCTCTTCCAGAGCTTTATTTCTGTGCCTGAGAAAAGGCAGAAGTATTGATAATACTTAAGAATGACTACAGACAGATCCCCTACAAAGGGGAAGCAGAGCTGAGTGACTGCACCATCAGTTTAGCAAAATGTAGACGCGAAAGCTAATAAACTGATGGATCAATAACTAAAATTATTCTGTAGCCTATAAATTATTAACCGATATGAAATGAGAAAGTTTTCACTTTCTTGAGGCTTGGTTTAATGATTTCAAGTCACAATTACAGACAATGAGTCTAAGGAATAACTAATTCCACCTATTTTAAGAGGTATTTCAGTGTAACTGGCAAAGCTAAAGTAATCCTTCGTGACGGACAAATTAACTGCACTGCTCCGACTGGAATCAGTTAAAAAACTTGGGAGAAAAACCACAAGATACTAAACCACAAATAAGATAACAACATTGCAACTCATCTTCCAAACTTAGGACGTGTTTTCCCCAGAAGCATAGGGAAGAAGCATGTTTCTTATTAGAAATGCAACACCACCACCCCAATAACAAAAAATCCAGGCCACAATTCCCTTATAAATTGTATGAAACCCACTCAAAACAAGAAGACATACGTACCACTGAGGATCTCATTGCTGCTGTCCCAAAAATCTGCCGATTTGGATGGTCTGTGGTAAAATTCATCTCTATTAGCTGCTAGAATAAGCCTGTAAAACACAGGAGGAAAAGATACTATTACTTACAAATAGGAACTTCACAGTACAGGCAGGAACAGAATCCAATTCCTGGCACAGCATTAGCTCATTTTAAGTATGAAACCATCCTTTATCCTCCCATCTCACCTTTATCCCTCAGTGCAAAGGTCGAACGACGTCTGACAGCAGCCTTCTCTTGTCTTGAGACATTCAGCAAGTCTATCATATTGTTGTGGGAATGAGGCAGCTATCATTGTCAAAGAATAAGGCTTCCAATGCAAGAGATTGAATTAAGATCGCATAAGCAGTCTTAACATTCCTCAGCATATGAAGTTACAGCTTAAAGAAAATGTAAAGGTAACCCACAGATTTATAGGTTACAAAAAAAATCTGAAGCATGAGAGTATGTTTTTACTGGATCGTTACTTAGGATCATGTAGCCATAGTATTTTTTAATCTAACTTCGACACCTAAAGCTCTGTTTATGTGTTTCAAAGATAAAAGTCAGATGTTTTTGTCTGTAAGTACCGAGAACAGAGATAAATTTGTGATAATCTCAAAGGTCCAGCCCCACTGAAGGTCGTTTGAAGAAGTGACGGCACGCTCAAGGAGGCAGAGGAGGAAAGGGGGAAGGCAGGGGGCTTTGTAACAATCAAGAGGTATTTTGGTGGGGCTTTTTCTCTCCTCTTTTTTGTTGGTTTGTGGGGTTTTTGCATGTGTAGTTGCTTGCATAATCTGAGTTCTGCTAGAACAGTAGGACAAAATAGATGAATCGTTAATGAGAGTCAGCTCACGAAGCAGAGAAACTACAAGCAGCCCCGGAGGATAGACATTCAGGAGGTAGGAAGAAGTTATGAAAAATAATACGCAATTGAAAAATGCTGCCGGATGAAATCCATTATTTATATTTAGAAATAAACACATCACTCCACAAGACCAAGCGCCATCCTGACAAAAAGCGTGTTGCAGCTCTTCATGTGCCATCTAAAGTCTGATTATTTTAGAAAACATACAGATATTAAAAAACACCAGACATTATTAAGAAATGGCAGTGACAGAAAATTCTGCTAGCTATGCCTGGTTCCCTCTGCTCTGTGCTTTGATAATTATCATAAATGGCACCTGCAGACTTGAAAGACCAAGTTCAACATGATATTTAAGAAGCAGCGGACACACAAGACAGGACGGGTCTTTCTGAAAGGTCCCAGGCTTGGCAGCAATGCAGATCAGCCAAAGTCAATGGGAACGCCAGTTCAAGCCAGTCAGGCTGGGAATGTAAAGCAGGTAAGATTTAGCAAGTCCGTACAGCCAGACAGCTTCAGAGGAATTTAGAACAGTCTCGGCTCTTGGCCTTTGAAAAGCAAAAGCTTCTTCTCTGCCCATTTCATGCAGCAGAAGTTATTAAAACAAAGCAAGTTGTTCGGTGTACTCCCGTTTGTAATTGTAATCACCTGTAGAGAAAATAAAGAAGGCTGACACTTCGATGGCACCCTTCTTGCAAGGAAGATGCTTCGTATTGCCCAGCAAAGATAGTATCTGTTGGAAAGCACAGGGTATGTACATTTTTATCTTTCTAATGTCAAATAATCATAATATCATTCTTTCAGACTTGCATTATTTCTCTTCTAGCTGATTCTAGTCTACGATCTATAGGCTTTCAGCTGGTTTACCAAATTTCTATCATCTTGCTTGAATATCCTCCATTTACAGCATCCATCCTCCTCTAACAGATTTTTAGTTAAATAAACATCTCTACTGTTAAAAAATAGTTTACCTGAAGTGCATTTCTCATTTCCTGAAGTTCCAATTATATTTTGCCTTCAATAATTCCTGACATGAAACTACGGTTTGTTTATAGCATCTAAACACCAAAAATAAGCGAAGTCTTTCTGGTGTGATTGAATATTCCCCACCTCAAGTTTAATACACAGACTCCTAAATTTAGCACAAAGCTAGTGTACAGGACCGCTATAATCAAAACATCTTCATTTTGTCTTTTATTAAACATAATCATACTGAAAAGGAGCAATATTAAGTGACCCTCATCTTCTAACAGATTGCAAAAAGCCTATTCAGCTATTTTTATAGCTGAAATAATTCAACTGTATTAGGATTTACATATTAAGATTTATTTTAATGTTGAAACAGAGATGAAAACATGAGAAATCATGCCATTAAAGCAGTTTCCTACAATGTAATTCAGGTCCATAAAAAAGACTCTATGATTATAGCTTTGAAGCTTGAAACACGTATTTATTTTTAAGACGCACACAGTATAGTTCAGAAATACGTGAAGGCAGCATGTTACCTTTGACAGTAATAATGGTCTACAGTAAAGCGTTTCTTACGCTGCACTAAACTTTACTACAAATAGGCCTGTAGAGAGAACACCGAGGGAAATGGCAGAACAGCAAGTCGCAAGGGTACAGGAAGGTAGATTCATTAGCGTACCGCAAAGGTGAACTGAAAGCTTTTTGCTTAACTAGGTGCTCACGAAAATTGGCCAATATACAGCTCTAGAAACCAAAGTCTACCCGGATGGAAAATTCTCTTAAGTGTTATTGAGAACTTGTTTTAATTTGAGAAAGTTTTTTGGCCACAAGAAAATGGCCAATGATATGCAGTTTGTCTTTTCAACTTTTAATGCCTATTTCAGACAATTTCTTTTAGTTAGAGATGCGCTTTCCAACAGACACTGTCTTTGTTGGGCAAAGTACTGAGCATCCTCCTTACAGGAAGGGTGCCACTGAAGTGTCAGCCTTTTTTATTTTCTCTATAGCTGATGACAATTCTTTATCTGTAGTACTTCTAATGTGCAACCAGCACCTCATGATCATGTTCTAAAACATTGTGTTAATGGAGAGATCAATTTGCAGGGAAGTCCAGAAAGCAAAGTAGAGGAGAGTAAGAAAAGTAGTGGTAGATGCCTGTTTTAACGTGGACAGACAAATTAGTATGTCTGCAGGAATCCCCTTTTGCTTGGGAAAACTGTTCCAATACCTCACCATAAAATAAACAGAGCTATAGCAGCGTATAACACACATGAGCTGTCAGGAAAAACGACGCTTAGGAAGAGACTCGTATAGAGAGGTCTAACTTGGTCTGTCCAGGCTCTATGTATCCAGACTCCAGGCTCTAATACTGCCTGGAGAATTAGGAGGGCTGGGTCCCGTTCCCAACCGACGCTCAGACCCACGTCCTTCAAAAAGCTGAGGCAAAGGTGAAAAATCCTTAGGAACAATTTAAGAAGAACGAACTTCAACATTCTCCCAAATAAAGAAAAGCAAAAAGATTTAGTTATGGTGTGTTAAGGCAAAAAAAGGGGACTACAGTTATGTATCTGATGTTAAAATCTGACCCCAAGAACACTATGCTCTGGCACTCATCACCAAAACAGATGGCTCCGGGTAATTTCTCTCAGAGGTACAGAGCAAGACATCGCTTAACAAAAGGTACTGCGAAAGTTACATACCATTAACTATTCCTGAATTTGGGCCAAAGCATCTCAAAAGTGTTTTCCTATTTTGACACTGATAGCAAGTTGCTTTCTGCTATAAATCAATAATTTCAATCTTGATGCAACTTTTTATAGCAAGAAAACTACTGCAAGTTTTACTTCTAAATATTGATCATGGCACAAAGTTCACTTGGCAAGCAACTGCAGTTTATATCCAAAGGATTTTCCCAAGAGGCATCAAATTGATGAATTTCTCTTTTGCTAACTAGCAACACATAGAAAGTCAGACTAAATAAATGGATATATTAATTCAGCACCAGTCACATCATAAACAAAATCCCTTTTTAGGCAGATTCCAGATGCAGAAAGGAATGCATTCTACGGACAATTGAGGTTTTGGTTCTCATTTCCTTTCTTTCTATGGAATGGCATCTGCTTTTCAATACAAAAGGGCAGAAAAACAAGTCAATGAAAGGCACAGTGATTTACTGAGCATACTGACTCTGATGTTTCTGGGTGAATACCAACACTTGTATCCCACAAAGTAATGTGGAACCGGTACAGTCTGTATCAATACAGAAACCAATAGAACTCTACAGTCTTCTTACTGGCCTGAAGTGTTACCTTCCCATTACACACCGAATGTACTCAAAGATACTGATGCCAGATATGAACATTTAAAATTAAGGGCTGTAATGGGAGAGACAATTATTACAGGAAGTTTAATGTTTGGGAATCTCACTGCATGACATCAACACATCCAGTAAAACTTACCTAGAAGCATGGATGCTTATTTTGTCTTAAGCTTTTGGCTAAGGATTTCATACACGACTATTAGTTTATTACCTAAAATTTTAATTAAATTTTAAATTTTAATTAATTTTAATTACATAAAATTGTAACACGACTGTTAGTTTATTACCCAAAATTGTAATTGCAAGCTGATTTGGGGGAGGGGGAAGGCTAAGACACTTACTAAAAGTTCCTTATTCTCCAGTTCGCAGCACTACTTGTTTTACACTGATACAGGAGTATAATCAGTTTGAGAGCAGTGAGATTTGATTTCCAGTTTTTTCTGAAATTGTATATACTTACTTTTAGGACAAACAGCAACTGAAGATCTTTAAGTACACCTTGTCCCAAAAGCAAATTGGTAGGCATAAAGAACTGTGAGGATACCTTGACCTCAACTAGCCATATTTGAAAAAGCACCTGCACCTATTCATAAGGTTCCGTCAGAACCGCAGTGGCAGCGCAAGCAGGGATAGCCACGATGTGACATGGAGCAGAGCAGGAAACTAGGCAATGAAAAAGAAGGTGCTGTCTTTGGAGGAAACAGGACAAAGTGACAATTCAAAGTCAACCAGAAGCTACGTAAGCAGTTAAATTTCGGTATTAGTACCTTTTGGATTCATAGTGTTCTCCTCTCTTGGCTTACAAGACTGGACCAGCACATATTAACCGAGGATAAATTAATACAGAGTGGTCAATAACTGCAATACTTCTGCTCTACTGTCTGCCCATTACTTTCCAGGCTAAATTCAAATTGTTGGTTTCAAACTGAAAGCCCTAACCATACCTACCCTACTGAAAGAAGGGTGCGGCTACAGCTGTGATGTCCCCTTAGTTTAAATGATAAAGTAGAAGGCAGGACTTTCAAATTCTGGATTATAATATTTAAAGGATTTATCGTACACCCCATGATAGATCACCAGCAAAAGCTCCGTGATTACAAAGCCCAAGTCTTCTGACATAGTCTAAAACCAGTAAGTCCTCCAATGGAGAAAGTCATGAAGTTAAACATTACAAAAGCATAACTGAACACATAATACTGACTTGTATTGACTTGTAATTCAAACATTGGCTACAAAAATCAATTGTATAAAAAATTATAGAAACAAATGTTTTAACTAGAATCATCTTTACCTGTATGCATTTTTTGAAACTGGTCGGGGGTCAAATTTGAATAGAAGGATGCACATTGAAGAATTGATGTTTAAATCTTGCTTCTTCCACAAAGGCTCAGTGCAAGGTCATTCTGTAATAGCCTACAAAGTAAATAGAGATTATCTATTATACTGCAAATTATAAAATGATAACCTTGCTTCTAAGCTGAAGCTTAAAGATTGCAGTGTTCTCCCTAATAGCTCACAGTAAAAATAAATAAATAAAACAGGACTCCCAAAATGGCTTTGTCTCAATGAATGGTTTACTACCAAAATTCTTACTGTCACTGTTTCAAAGTTATGTTTGGCTAATTCAGACTGTTAGGAAAGAAACAAACATCAGGAAAATACCGACAAAGTCTAGAGCACTACCAATACGTGAAAGAAAGACTGTTATGTCATTTTCTGCTCATTACCAATAAAGTACCACTACCTTTTTTTTCCCTGTCTTAAGTAAGGCAAAACACTTCTGTCAGAATAAAGGAGAAAATAAGACTCAAACTGCTGCAGAAGCTGGAAAAAGCCTGATCAAAGACACTCCCAAACCTGCCTAAAAAAAAATAAAGCATACTTTAGACCAAGCTATTATGAAAGTCCAGAAGAAAGTATTACTGTTTACCATCGGGAAAAATATCAGGTACAAACAAAAATATACTGGAGCAGAGTGTACATTTTGATGACTAGTTTCCAGCACTTGTGGTGTGTTTAAAATTCTGGCCGCACTCAGATTGCATGACAGATGTGCTTTCTGTTTCAAAACCACGTAACAGCTTTCAAATATTTTGTGTTGCCCCAACGAAAATTTTTCTGGTAACAAAACTGCAGCCTGATCTTTACTTTTTGTGGCTGCTAAAACAATTATGAGAATGCTACCAACCAACCTCGCATAGCCATGTTTTACTGCTGTGCAGGGCTTTTTTTCCATGCAAGAGTTTTCAAGGCAGGCAAAGATGGGAGAGGGACAGGCAGAATTCGACACCCCAGCTCTAGGGCCATCTGAGCAACCCAGTGACTGAGCGACTTCTGTACAAAAAGTAGGATTTTTAACCTTACTTCCAGATATGTGAAAAGTGTCCCTCTTGCTCTTTAATTTCCACATCATTTACCTTAAGAGATATCAGGAAACTGATGATCTTGACTATATTTCACATTATCAGAAGTAGAGCTACAAGTGCAGCGTTTATACAGATTTTTTAATTAATAGCTTGCCAGCGGTTGCTGGCTCCTGTTAAGTCCCAGTTCAGCACTGCAACTAGCCTGCTGTTGCTGTCATGGCACAAGTAGTTCAGTCTTGCAACCTAACATTGTGCAAAGGGGCTCTTCTGTTGCAGGAAATGAAGTAACTCAAGAAGAGGTGCAACACTCCTGCCACGCTTGCCAAGGCACGAGAAAGTCCGCGCAAGGGAGTATGTGTGTGTATATCTCTATCTCACAAAGCATTTCAAATTCTGTGCTGTGACAAAAGGAACTTCCTCCCAAGATGACTTCATAGTCTACTAGCTCAGAGCAGCACTAGCCTAGCTAGCCCAACTATTTTCTGTTTAACAGCTTACACAATAAGGCATTAGAGAAAACAGAATTAAATCACACTGTGGGCTTTCTTCGCCTCTAACAAGTCAATCCCCAAATAACTAGTTTACAAATTAATCATAAATTGAAGATGCAGACTTGAATTTTGGCTAACTGATTTACTAGCCAGGTGTTTAAAAACATCCATAGCCAGCTTTATTTAGAAAATCTAATCAGTTTTACGAAGGTGTTATCACCCTTCCCAGATACCTATTGCTGAATTTTAAATAGACTGCAGTTATACTGGACTTGTACAACCAAACCACCAGCTCTGGAAGACTTGGACCTTCTACATACAGCTCTTGTTAGCTTTTCACAAAACTCAGGATCTTGTACCCCAGCTGCTTCATGTCACTAAGCATAAATAACACTGACCTGTTCATGCCTTTCACTCCAACTCCTAGAAAGAAACCGAAGCAAAGCAAAATTACAGTCATGGTTCAAACCACAGAGCACAAATTTCCTACAGCAACAGACAGCTTAGGAACTAGAGCACAGTGCCATTTCCAGATACTCCACAACTCTAGGTATTTCTGAAACCTTTTACTTTTTTTTTTTACTTTAAATTTCTGCTGCTGTCCAGATAACCAGGCAGTATCTGTATGCCATACCCTAGCTCAGTTTCTTTATGGAGGATACCATTTCTTCTACTAGAAGAGATTTAAATTGCAGATCTTCCTATTCATGATTTCTCCTCTGGAACATTGCACCGTTCTTTATTTGGCAGCAGCTAACCTGTCTTTTAACCTTGTCTTCTCTCAGTCCAGAATCTTCTTGTCTTGCTTTATGTCCTTCTCTCACCTCCAAACCTACTCTGCCTCTAGATACTTGCTTTGTCATTGGAATTTTATTTTTCTGTTTGGTAATTTTTTTGTGCCTGGAAGAACATGGAAGATGGGTTTCTTCATGGCTCAGGCTCTGCAGCATGCTTATTGTGCAGACAGAACAAAGTGATGAAGATTATTCACTTCTATTCATTCTACAGCACATTCCAAACAGGTCCCTACCAAACACCCGGCAATCCAAGCAGCCTAGTGGATGAACTGTGTTGCCTGACTGTAGGAACCTGGGGTATCTTCAAGTCTGGCAGATTTTCCCCGTTAGAAGGCTTCCAAATAATCCTCTCAAGGACACACAACCCTATGTAACATAAGCCTCCAGCAAGGCTGGGGCATAGAACAGTTACCCCTCTTTCCCAAACGATGCAAGTCTCACAGCTGTTATTGCGTATGTAACATAGCGCACAGGCTACACAAACGGGAGATTGTCTTTTCCCCCCTTCAAAAAGTGAATCTTTTTGCTGAAGTCATTGCTGATGAGAGACTCAAATTAGGACAGATGAGACCTTCTGACCCCTGCTCACAACATTACAGTTAGCACATTGCAATAAATGTCAGACTAAGAGCAAAGGTTTATTTTAGCTGACTGATTGCTGCTGTTCTGTTCCTCAGGCAATCTTCTCACAGACAGCTCCTTGAGTAAATGGAAACGGCACTCCGACCTTGACAGCAACTTGACTGAACATAAAACTGGGAGCAGGAGGAATGTCAATGAACAACTGTGCTGCACCAGGCTGAAGGCTGGGCAAGAGACGTCCTCCTCCCTGTTGCACGCTCGCAAAGCAGTGGCGGCACAAGACTGATACTAACCACGGGTCTGGGAATTCATGTTGCAAAATCTTCTTTGGAAGCCCACAAAAAAATGGACACCTTTAGTTTGTCTTTAAGAAGTGTATCAAAAAGGTATATAAAAAAAAATCTAGAATGAGTAATTTCTTGCCTGTTTGTTGAGCAACTTGTTATAAAAACAAGATGGTAACTTACAATTCAGCTTAATGAGCAGTGCCATTTTAATTACAACTTTGCATGTCCTTTGGAAGGTAAAGGGCTACAGCTTCTACTCTCCAGGTTATATTACTGGCTGCCCATCAGAAATGAACTTTTGTCCATAAAACACTGTTAATGCATTTTATTTAATGAGTGGTTCATGGAGCAAGCAATACACTGGAATAATACTGTACAGTATTGTTCACTGGTCCCTACTTCACAAAGGCAGACATACGATAGCTTCATTCTTTTCACCTTTTCCTCAGTATGAGCATCAAGATTGACATTTATAAATATTAAGCCATGCCAGACTATTTCAGAAACAACACTCATAGCTCAGAAGAGATCCCCTTCAAATCTTCACTTGAGAGGTACCCAGGTACAGCATCAGGATGAATATGGCAGGTAATCCTTAAAGCTTTTTTTCTTGTTTTTTGTCAAAGTGCAAAGAAATGCTCTTGGTGAAAGCAGGGATATAAAATACAGTTTTAATGGGCAACTGTCACTGACTGCTCTTGCTGACTGCAGAGATATGGCTCCCAGTATTCATTAGGTGTCCTGCCAGGTAATTAAATGGATTATGCCATAAAAACCTGTTGACACCCACTCATAAGACAACTATTTCAATAAACACAATTCAGGCTCCATTAGCTGATTTATTGAGTTCCCCTCAAATAATCAATTCAGTACAGCTGTTTTTGCAAAGTTACTCATCAACATAAAGCTTACACAAAAACTGCCAGTCAGAAAACAGCAGAATAAGTTTGTAACACTGGCCACAATTATGTAGATGAACAAATATTTTCAACACAATGATGCCTTTCTAGAATCCCTGTTCATCATTATTTGGTACTTCTGCTTTGACAGAAGTATCTTTCTGTCACCCCATCAACTCTGCTTGATGTTATTACAGTTACATTTGTGCTTTTAGTAACGCCAAATATCAAAACAGTAATATTTATCTAGGGCTCCACCTGCCAGCCTTAAAACAAGCGTAAGTGTTTATAGGTCCTATATAAACAGTCCAACCTTTTCTGTTATTCAGACAGAAGTGTTTAAGCCAGCTAAAACCGAGCTACCCCTTAAAATAGCAGCGATACTTCATTGGCAAAGGAGGCAACCAATGTGTTCTGGTGTCGTCTTTGACCAAAGCTGACATTGCGTTTGCGCCACCTGCTGTGTTTAAACCCAGGGCTGGACATTGGCCTTACAGGATGTTTGTGCTGAAGAACTGTCAGTCAGACTCAAATTTGGATATTCTGAAATTTGAGACAATTGTTTAACAAACGTTAAGAGGAAAAAAAACTGAAGAGAGGCTGTCATAGACATGGCACAGTACATGAATATCCAATCAAGAAATCTTCATACTGGTGTCATTCTTTCAAGCTCATGTTCACATCAGAGAGGGTGCTGCAACTCAGGGGACAAGACAAGCATATTGTGCAGAGCTGCCATCACAGAGCAGATGTGCTCAACTCAGCCCTCTCGGCATTCAGCTACCGACTCCCACAAGTTGAGGAGAAGATGGAAAAGATTAGGTCAGCACTGGCTTCCAGACTTGCAGCTTGATCCTACAGCAAGTCCAAAGCTTGATCAAAAGCTTTGATGACTTTCTAGCTCCATTTCAGCAGAAACTGTGTCTTCAGAATTATTCTTAGAAACACAGGAGGTGCCTTAGTTTAAAAAAAAAAAAAAAAAAAAAAAAAAAAAAAAAAAAAAAAAGAGTTCCCATAAAAAAAGACTAAGCTGTGGCACAACACATGCCCTCTGGTTTTCTTTTTTGAAGACAATACAAGCCAAAATATGCATACTGTGCAACATGACACGGTCTGCAGAATGGCTGAAAAAAACTTACTGTAAGGTGGAGGCAGTGAAGACTTATTACTTTCTGGGTAATAAGCTTTTATAAAGTCTAGTTTGATTATTTCTAGTCGATAAGACGACAGCTATCAAGGATTAAACGACAGCAACAATCTCCTATTTCTGTAATATGTTTCTAGTTTGCTGACTAACTTGTGCCCAATACACATAAACCAGCTTGACAAGAATCACAAACATCCTGTAATTAAGCGTTCTGCTCCAAATGGCACTGCTGATTTGGAAATTACATTAAAGTAACTAACATTTCTTATTCTGTGCTACTGTACTCTGTTAGACAGTACAGTGTGTTGTTTTACTTGTTTTAACGATCTGTTAAAAGCCAGAGTGGATACATGCCAGCATAAGGTAGCGTTTAGAGGGACTATCAAGAGACCAAAACATGATAGATTGTGTTTGTTCTTTTCATAGGGTTCTACCATCATTTGGTTGATTAGAAGCAATCAGTTCACAATTTGGCGTAAAACCATTTTACCCTTAAGAACTCCCAGTAGCAGCCTCTGAAAAATGAAGCCATTTGTTACGTATTTTGTTTTCGCAAACGAAGCATCATAAATAACATCTGTCAGTTACCACAGTGATCTCCCTTGCTTCTCAACTGATCCAAAACTGTTGTTTAGGAGCAGCCTAAGAGACAGCTAAAGATCATTAGTCACTGAATTCTGATAGTTTTATGTACCACAGCAACAACTCAGTGGTCAGTGGAATCTAAAACTACTTTACTGTTTCTTTTTAATTTGTCCAAAGGAAACCGAGAACTACACTCCTCAAATGCCCATAAAACAATAAAATTGAATGCATTTTCTTTCAGTAGTGGAATGAGATAATTTTTTTTATACTGAACTTTAGAATTGTGGAAAATAAGAGATACTTGATTAGTTTTTAAGAGTAATCCACATTTTTTTTGCCCAGAAAAGTGTCTCGTGCCATTCCCAAGTTTGAGCTGATTTTAATTTCAGCTCCTCACTTTCTCTCTGGTATCTTACTACATTAAGTCCACTGTACAGCTCCCAAGAGAAACAAAGGCCAGCAAACATCACCTTTCACATGTTTTAAAAACATCTGCAAGGGATGGAGTAAGACAGCCTTTCCCCGAGTTTCTCAAGAGTGCTAGCTTCTCCTCTGCCACAGACCTGCAGGCCCAGAGCCTTTTGCTAGACATCTTCCCCCTTTTAGGCAAAGACTGGTATTTTAAGCTTTCACAATTCTTAGGTTTTCTTCAGTGAGGAACCAGCTAGGAATCCTTTTTTGGGGCAAGACAATATTTTCCCTTTCTTATTCATAGAAAGTCTGTGTTACAAGTAGTTGTAGTTGGAGGAAATACTTGGTGGAGGAATCATATATACTTCCTCTGTTCTTACGCTCTTCCCTTAGAGATGTTCCTGTATAGGTGTTCCTTCCCTTCCCTAGAGATGTATCTCTGTATAGCCAGGACCAATTCAGTCAAACGGTAAACTGCTGCTAAGAACTATGGAAAGCCCGAAAGCAACTCAACTGAAAAAAAAATATTTAATTTAACTGAAAGAAGTCAAGCTTTTGTTACGTATTTTGACTTCTAAAAACATCACGATACACGGTGAAGAGTGAGCTCATAATGAAGTGCGTCTCAGCACAGCCTGGGCCCTGTTGGCCTCATATAATCACAAAACAAATCGCTCTCAAAAAAACCCACAACCCAGTGTTTTCAATACCTACAAACTGAAACATCAGTAGTTTTCAGTGTCTTTCTGTGACTGTTTCTTGACAAGCTGCTATCAAAAGGTCACCATATGTTAAAACGATTGTTTATCAAACTTTTGTACAGGACACGAGTCCCACCCAGCCACCGCCAGAATGAAACACCAGCACAGAACCAAAGGAAACGAGGGTGGGTTGACACTTAAAAATATTCCAGTAGCCGCCGCTGGATACATTTAGGACAAAAAGTTTTATTGTGCAAAAGGCACTCAAGAGCAGCGTCTTCCTTCACGCCACTCGCTGTGAGGGGGCAGCGTTAAGGGACAGACACACGCACAGACACACACAGGCACGACAACAGCCTTAAAGAAGGGGAACAGGAACGACACGCGACGACGACAGCCCTAAAAGGGGAGGGGAGCAACCCCCGCGGCCTTGGAGCGCTGGAGGGACAGTCCCCCACCCCGTCCCAAAGGAGGAGCCCACTCGCCCCCAGCCAGGCCGCGCCGCGGGCCCGGGCTCCCCACTCGTGACAGCTGAGGCGACTCAAGGCCATTTCCGAGCCCGGCCCCCGCCCCTCCCACCCAAGCGCGAAGCAGGGGGGGCGCCGGCCCGGGGTGGCTCCGCCAGGACCCCAGAGGCAAAGTGGCGGGGAC
>VYZM01002723.1:129901-176943 GCA_013398915.1 Dromas ardeola
AGCAGGAGGAAGGAAAATAAGCTGAGGACAGAGAAATCAGAGAAGCCGGAGGAGATGGTGAGCGGATGGTGGGGTCGGGGGAATGAATGAGGTTGCCGGGGTATTTTCTGGGAGAGGTTCTGGCGGGGTGTAGCGCGTTTGGGGCGATTTTGCATCACGGTTGCAGGCTAGCCGCCTTTGTTTGCTAAAGATTGGTGTGTTTAACAGCGTTCATCAGTTTATTGTGAGATGCGCAACGAGGAGTTGATGTATGCGAGTGGCTGAAATTCCATACGCAAGCGACCCCTAAGCAAACCAACATTGTGTTAATCCTGCAATATGATGGGCAGCTCTTGTCATGGAGGGAAGTCATTGCTCAGGTTATTTGTGGCATGCAGAGCAGATGGGTCTGTAGCAAAGACCAAACAAAACTGATCTATTTCTTTACAAAAGTGAAATCTACTAGACTTAAAAGCCAAAGTTAGTTATTTTTTTTCTTGTCATTTTCTCTGCAGTATTGCTGTACATGATTAAAATGTAATGTTCGCAAAACTTGATGAACTCTTTAAAATGTTCACTTCTGGCATGCAAATAGTAAAGGCTGTCTTTCTCCCCCCCCCCCCTTTTTTTTTTTAATGTAGGCACTTGTTTGTGTATGTGGAAGGGAGAATTCTTACAACATGTACTTTGCTTTTTACAGTGTACTGTTGTGCCTTAGGTAGGTCACAATACAAAATGTAATTCTTAGCGTGTTAAAAAAAAAAAACCAACCCAAAACCCAAGCAGATTTTTTTGCATCAAATGGAAACCTGGTTTTGTATCAATAATATCTTAAAACACTAGATACGGGTTTGTGAGGGGAAAAAACCAGCTGTTTTGTATTAATGGAAATGCTTTATGGCAAAAATCCTGATTCTAAATGACAGAATATTGATATTGGCTGATTGTATCTTCCTCTGGATGAAGTGCTGCAGTCTGGATTAAGTACATTAGCCCTTTAAGGTTCTGTAAATTTAAACATATTTTGTTTACAAAATTGTGTAGGACTGCATGGTGCAGTAGTAAAATCTGAAATTTTAGTGGCTTAAAAATGTTGCAAGGCATTGCAAAAGAGAAATATTGCAGCTTCGTATTATGTCTGCGGTGGAAAAAAAAAGATTCATTATAATAAAGTAATACAGGATGTACATGGTGATTAAAGCAACTAAAGGGGCTGGATCGTTTGGAGTTTCTGCAGAAAAAAATAAGTTATGAACTATGCTGTGATCTTCATCATGCAAGATATTTGGATGGCTGGCTGTTAAATTTATTTTAAGCAACATCTCTGTAAATGCTTGTCTGAAATATTTAAATTATATGCTCCATTAAGCAAATGGGTTTATCTTCCCATTGCTTGACTAAAGGAATGTACTGGGAGGGCAAGGTTTATAAGAACAATACAGTGTGACTGCATAGTTTCACTGCATAGTTTATCCTCCTGTATTGTTCAGAGATGCATAGAATCTATTTTATTTGACAATGGTGATCTTTATAAAGTTGACTTTGCTGTTTTTATTTTTATACCATAGTTGCTGTCAACATAAATAACTGAATTTCAGTTGTTATAACAATAGATTTGACCTGCTATTTAGCTAGAATGAACAAAAAATCATTCCCTTCTTTGATTTTAATCTATTCATTCAAAATCCCTGCAATGGATTTCAGCGTCAGCAGTTCTTTAGTACTGGAAGAACTGGTACGAGTTACAAATGGAGTTTCCTGTGATATTGAGCTAGGACACTGCCCTAGAAATGGCAAAATTCCTGCCTTTTGCTTGTACTTCAAATTTTGTGCAAACTGCAGTGTAGAGAAGATATCTTACCCTGAAGACCGTCTGCATGCATATTACAGTTACATAAAACTAAGCTTCTGTATTAGATTTTATGTAATGCAACATGTTATTTCTGCAGTGCTTTTGGTGGATCTTGCTTAGTGTCGGAATTCATATACTGTGAGAATACTGTTAGAATTCTTGTGCTACCAGGTTTATAATTTGTTGCTCTTAATATTTTATTGTGTGAGTATAAATCATTGACACAAACATCGTAAACAAATGCTGTAGCAGCTAAGTGTGAGATTACATTTAGCTTATGTCTTTACAGTTTAACCAGAGTATGACAGGATCTTGTCTAGTGTGAGTGCGTTCTATTCCTAATAGCCATCATAGCAATCTTTAAAGCAGAAAGGTCGGGTCAAATTTTTTACTTCATTGCCTGTCTCTACAGAAGAAGGAGGAAAACGACCAACTCTAGAGTTACACCAGTATGGATTGGGAAAGAATTTATCAGATGTGTTTTGTGCAGTTACCTTATTCAGACTTCATATGAGTCACCTGGAAATTGGCATTGAGATTTTTGTTAAGACAAAAATCCACGTATTTTTAGAAAAAGTGTTCTTTTCATAACGCAAAACATTTGGAGTATACGTGTAACTTGGCAAACATATTTTCTTTGGAAAAGGGCATTAGCGATATCATGGGTTTAAGCATTAAAATCAGAACTAGGAGATCTTGAAGTATTCTCTTGAACTCCAGGTAGGATGTGGTCTGCGTGTGTGCTGAAGCAGGAAGGTTACCCACCTATCTTGACATCTGAAAAAAGTAGCAGCCATCTTAATGAAGTCTTTTTTTTTATTTCCGTCAGCTAAATTGTGTAAAACAAGCCCAGACCCAAAAAACTGTAGTGCAAGTTTTTTGTCCTTGTTTGCCGTTTTCACTGCAACTCACAGGCAACCCAAAACAAGCTGTAAAGCTGCTTCTGGTTCTGTGTGCTGAGATTCTAGAGTTCTAGATCTTCTGCATTAGCTTAGGTTGCGTTCATTTTTCAATAGTATTTAAGACAAATAACTAATTCTAGCGAATCGGATTCTTTTTACGTGTCTGCTTTTCTGCAGCGTTGTAAGAACAGGCAGCTCAATTTAGAAATATCCAGTCCTTTGAAAGGCTGGCAGTCACCACTCTAGCAGTCGCATTTTCAAGAAGTAGCATCTTTGGTGTGTAAATGGCTAATCATTTAATAGTAAGTGGACAGCATCTATTATTCATCATTAATTTATACACACTACGTCAAACAAAACATCATTTTAGAGTCCTTATGGGACTCATTGATTGCCACTGTGTTTCAGCATAGTTTGACATTTTGATCCACCAAAATACATGCCTTTCTTGGGACATCAGCTACTCTTGGGGATAAAAAAATGTACAAGAGACCAAGTAGGAATGTGTATATGGGTAGCATTTTTAAATATTTTAATCTCTTGTAGAAAACGCTTCAGTTTAGTTAATGAAGCTCATATCTAGTCACGACTCATTCCTACAAAGAACATGACTGAGTGTGTTTTCTTATCGTAGTTGTCATTACTGGGAGCACACCACTATTGAAACTAATGTCCTCTTTTGGAAAATCATGGATCTTAACTAAGTAAGGCACCATTATACCCCTGAAATGACTGGCTTTACTGATTTCTTTTTAACGGATAACTATTTAATTCTGTGATACTTGATACTGTGTTTATACCCTCATATTTTGCTGTGTAATTACATTTTTGTTGTCCAATCTAGGTAAAAATTGATAGAAAAGTCACTGGTTCCAAGTAAGAGCCTTCTAAAGTTGGTTCTAAGAGGCTGGCCACAATGAAGTCAAGGGATCTGCTTACTTATGTCTTTCAAAATCAGGCCCTCGTAGGATTTAATCTGGAAAAACAAAATCAGTGGGTACTTTTATAGATATCTAAATCTTTGTTTTCTCAAGTGTAGACTTTTAGCGCAAGATAGAGAATGTGTGCTAGCGATAGTACACTGAGGAATGAACCTGTGAGCCTGAGTGTATGCAGTTCTGCATCTCTCCAGTACCTCTGGAGGTACTTTTGGTCTCTTTTTGCAAGTCTCAGTCCTCTGTATTCAGCTGATATTAATTACCATGAGACGAGTTGAGTGATTCTGAATATAGGGTATATTTAGAAAGAGCAAAATTGTAATGATTAGATCACAGATTCCAGGCCGATAGCCCAAGAAAGTAATTTTCATCCAACACTTGTGCAATGGTGATACTGCTGGTGGCCGTTATCACAAGATACTAAGACCCATTAAGAACACATGGGGAGGTTTGTGCTTCTCTGCTTCACTCTCCAGTTTACATTTCCCTGGGACGACCTTTCTGTTTCTGAACGACATGCAGTATGCTCTGCAGATCTGATGGCTTTCTTGGGCAGTTTAGGGTCTTTGTTCCATAAGGTCCTTGACTGCAATGTCATAATCTTCTGTGCATGCTTCAGTTGGTGCTGTTTATAATTATGTTTTTCCTGCATCTCGGGGCACATGCATTTTGTTTCAGAAGCTTCAACAAGGTTTCTGTGAGCTACTGTGCAGATATATGCCAGCGCACTAGTGGTCTATTAGTTTATGATTTGTAGGTCAGGGAAAAATTGGGATATTTTGCTGTCTAAGCAGAATCGTATCTTTGCTGCTTCAGTGCTTACATGACATCTCAAGTTGGCTGAAGATTAAAAGGACACTGTCAAGGTATCTTTCACAATTTCATTTTTATTATTTATTTTGTTTGCCTTATTATTGCCGTCATAAGCCCTTGGAAGCCTGAAGTCTAGTGCCTTGCCAACAGGCCTTTGTCCTCCAGAACAGTTCCTGTTTAGCTGCTTATGGTTTATTTAAGAGTTGTGAAGCATTTACTGTCTTCTGAAATACATTACTGAAGAGTTACAGCTTAAACATTGCAAGCAAGTGAGAGGGAAGAAGTGAGTAAATCAGTTTAGGGCCAGTCCTGATGTTACGTAGTTACGGTAAACTCAAGATATTTCTTCTTTTCCTTATTTCTTTCAGAATTTAATAATTTGTGAGTATAGAATTAGACATCAGTGCCTCCTTCACACAGTCATCCTTGAGAGCAGACTTTCTGGAGGATTGATATAAAGGCCTGCATTCTTAGTTGGGTATGTTTTGAATTATCTAATGAGATAATCCTTGTAAGAATTCGAACAGGTGCAGTGGTATTGACTGACTTTGAGGTGCTGAGCAGTAGCTTAATTTGGAGTACTGGCCAGAAAAAAATATCTTTACAGGATCTGGGCCTTGTATTGCGTGTGCCTCTCTCCTTTTCTAAGCTTTATTTTTTCCCCTCTTATTTCTGCTATCATAAAAGGAATGGTCGTGGGTTTTTTGTACAGAGTAATGCCACCTTAACTTGTTGCTGTAAGAAAGTCTTTTCGTAATTGATCTACATTCGTTGCAATGCTAAGTTAGTGAAACTAGAGCTACTGTTTCTGGTAATTTAATTGCCTGTTCTTCATGTGCTCTGGCGGTGTAATTTCTACCCATTGGAAGTATATCAGCACAATTCCTCCATGGGACCTTTTCATTACAGTAAACATTCCCTATTTAATTTGGGTTATGTAGTGATAAAATTTCAAGTAACTGCTATCCAGCACAGTGACAGTAGCAATCACACAGACTTTTACTGGATTATTCCTGTGGCTAATCAAGAGTGTCCATGTCTACTGGGTTCACAGCTTGATGAGAGCTGAATGTATGTACTGATATTGGGTAGACTTATTTTTGCAGGTTTTAAATGAAAAAATAGTAATCTTTTTGACAGTACTCAGAGTAGCAAAGGTTGCAGAGATTCCCCAGAGGAAAGTGAATTGCAGAGTGACTTCAAATATGGTTCATAAAGCGTGGACTGTCTTGGGGAAGGAGAATCTGAGATGTGACACTTAAGTTGGGGTAGTTACAATAACTTCAGGCATGTCAATTAGATGCCTGAGTTAGAAAGGACAGGCACTTCTGGCTGCAAATAAAAAGAGTGGATAGCGACAGACGGACTTCTCTGGAGGTTGAGTCAGTCTATGAGTTTGAATAAGTGTTTTAACTGGCACTTCGAAGGAACCTCTCTCTCTCCCTCCCCGCTGAGTAGCAAATATGGCTAGCATATGGAGACTTAACTTCCTAAATGAAGCATGTATGTTAGGTCCTGAAAGTGAGACAGCATGAATATTATTCTTGTTATGTATACATCAAAACTTGGAAGAACTTTCATGTAGTGTGTATTTTAATCGCTCATTGATGGGTTGAATTTTCTTTAGACACCTATTTGTACGCCTCACCTGTGAGGTTAATTGTACAAGGTTGAGGGGAAGTAAATAGTTTTGATCATTTTGTGCAGTTGTCAGAACTTTGAAAGAATTCTGTTGATGGCTGGTTGAGTTCGTTGTGATGTGTATTGATGTAACATCACTCATAGCATAGAATCCATAAGCTTGATACTGCAGGAGCTTCTGTTTTGCTGTCCCTGGGAAAAAGAAGGTAGCCTTAGACTAGACTGCCCATGGAGAGAAAGGTGGGCATGAGCATGACTTATGGTGTTGTGTTGGGGTTTGTCAAGGAGAATCCCTCTAGTATCAACAAGAGACACATGGGAAATGCAGTTAGTGTCTCGTAAAAACAATGTTCCTTTAAAATGGTGTGTTGTGGGTTTTTTTAAATGAAATGCAGCTTTTCTTAAACGTTGCAGTGCTTCTCTAGAATGTGTATAGAACACTGTAATTATTGGTGTAGATATTTTAAACTATATTCCGCTCTTACCTTTGAGATACAATCCTAATATTTTGTTAATCCTTTACAGTGGGTCAAAATGGCATAAAGATCAGATTGCTGGAAGTAGGAAGTCTTTTATCTCCCATGTCTGGATCTGTTTGTCCATTTTGATAGGCCAGTGACAATGAGTGTTCTTGTTTTGCTTTGTGTCTGCTCTGAAGTATTTAAAAAAGTTTTTATGTATGCTAACATTAATGAAGTGTTTCAACATTAATGAATTGTGTACAATTGTGATAATAACAATATTATCTATATTTAAGCCAAAGATTTGTGCAGTATTGAGAGGTTATGGTTAGTATTCTGCTGTTGTATATTGCTGTCAAGTTTTGATTTAGAAATGAAATCTATTTAGAAAAGTTAAATAATCTGTCATTCTTTCTACAATTCTTAATCTGATGCAAGGAAGCTTCATTCATGTTGATCAGTAGAATGACAGTAACTCTCTGTAAAACTTTGATTCAGTTTTGCATATCAGTAAGTGCACGCCAATAATGGTCCCAAGGTATTGAAAGCATAGTTTTATTGTATCCAGTAGCTATAAATTTAAGAGTTTTCTGGTATGTTTAAGGCATAATCTCTTCTGCCCGAATAAACATCACATTTGACTTTATTTTATCAATGTAATGTCAAGTGAAGTCTCAAACATGAATCCTAACTTAAACTGGCAGTGTTCTGCTGCTCTGCGCCACAGGCTGGGTCATGCCATGCTGGTGTAACTTCTCCGCATATTTTTAGACTGTTTCTTCTTTAATTCAGTGTGACAATACAAGTAGTGAGTTATTGACAGCAGCTAAAGTGAGATCATTATGACTGTGATCAATACCACACCTGCATAGAATAACAACTACTACCAGGGACATATTTTGTATTGATTCAGGAATTTATGCTGCCTCCACTACACCCAGACTGCTACTTCCATAATTTATGTAATAAAATCTCTACTTCGGAGAAGCTGTTACTAAGTTAAATACCAAGAAATGATGACATATCAAGATGTAAATTGCATATTGAAGATTTTACTACAAGCAGAAATAGCTCTTGCTAAATTCCTGTGGGTTCTGATTCAGGACCAAGGCACTTCCTTACTGCAGGCTGAAAGATAATGGAAGTAAAAAACCATGTTCCCTCTCTTGAGGCGGTATTTTAGAGGTGGAGGGTAAGATGCTGTTTTTAATGTGATGTGGTGATGGAAGCTTATTGAATTGTACAATCCATAAATTTGAAACCTTGGTAGAATTTCTTTATCAGTAACAGTAACCCTTATTCCAGTTCTGTCCTTAAACTGGAATGTAATTTTCTCTTAATACCGATACATCTTTATTTGTCTCCCTAATAGAGGAACGCATTCTCAAAGATTGGTGCTATCCTCTGATTTTCTTTTACAAACCTAAAGTCAGTAAAAATGAACAGAAGTTACAGATTATGACCAGGGATTTGGGAATACCAATGTTCCTTGAAAATAATACCTAGCTTCCCAGACATACGTGTTTATTCCCTAACTAGCCACAAGTCCAATGTAAAATTACTATGTGTTTATACTGAAAAGAATAAAGTCTCTTGGTGGGTTTTAAGCATGATAAAAAAACTTAATGTATCACAAATAATCTTGGTGTGTGAAGCCTATATGAAGTTTCACATTCAGTTGTTCATACAGATTCATGTATGCTTTATTAATTCTTGATTTGAGTGTCAAACAGAAAACTCAAAATCTGCAAGTATTGCATGCAGTAGCCTAGATATACAGCCTTCTATTTCTGATGGTGTTACCGTCTTTGTATCCAAACGTATCTGCAATTTGTCTACAGGAGTAAAGTCAGTGTAGTCTGACTGTTGTGCAGGTTATTAAACAAAATCCTAGTTGTTGGTTAACCTCTAGATCTTACTTGTGGCCTGTCTTCTGTTTAGGGGCATTATACCAAAACTCTATGTGCTGTAAGGACAATTACAGTATAAAAGGACTGGTTTGTGCTTTAAATGTTCAAGACTCAGTACTAAGAAACTCAGCATCAGGACCGTTTAGTGAAACCCTTCCATAACAAGCTTGAACTAAATCTAATCAAATTCAAGTAGGATATTGTATTCTTTTTTATGTAACAGTATATTACATGTTTTTTTGTTGCTTAATGCTGAGATAAAACACTTGAAGTATGACAGATAAGAATCCAGACAGAACAATGTTCCCCAGAAAATTTTCTTAGAGTACTTTTCATGAGTTAACCCACATGTTTTGTGCTGATATTTTGCCCTATACACAATGAGGATATTTTCTTGGAAGAGTATTTGCTCCATTAGCTTTTTTGTCAATGTTTCGTGATGGTATGTTCCTGTGGGTGATAAACAGCTTTTGCGGACTTCTTACTGCGTTGATGGTGGGGTTTCTGAATCCCAAGCCATGCTCATCTATCTATTCAAGGAAATAACCACTTCATTTCATTTATGACACCACAAACCACTTTTCGCTGTTTTGAAGCAGAGAAGCAGTATGACAACATTCGTTTTTAAGGGACTGAAGAACTAATGTTTAACAGACCTGAAGCTTGTTACATTCATTTAGCTCTCCAGGAGGATCTAATGTAACTTGTCTAGCGACTTACAGCCCAACAAAAAATTCTTGGTTTGTATTGTTAGCAGTGGTTTTTAAATTGCAAATTAACATAAACTCTAAATATTATTAATCGTGTAAATCTCCTCACAATGCTAGGCAAGTATTTGCATTTAGGTGATCAGGAGATAATACAGCGTTCTCTTTTCCAATGGATTTTTTCTTCCTGACGGTTTGAACACACTTGCTCTCTTCCCAATGCAAAATTTTGATTTTTCTGGACACTTACCATTGTACTTCTTCTGAATCTTACTGAGAGGGTGGAAAATACACTAAGGAATCTCTTGAGCTGTTGGACCTTCTGCTAACAAGTAGCAGAGGTCTGATGAGCTTTGCAGCCTGGCTTGCTCACGTTTCCTTTGAAGGAATATCAGGGGTGATTGAATCCTGAGTAAAAAAACGTATGTGACAACCTCTCTGCGACTTATAAATAAGTTGATACCTTGGCTGAGACTTTCAGTGATCCCTTAGGAATTTAGGCCCAAATTCTTAAAGGGATTTAGGCACCCAGTTCCTGTTAAATTCCATTTTATTTCTTTACGATATTGTCACTGAAACCAAGGGAATTAGGTTTAGGAATCCTTCTGAAGATTTGGATCACAGGTATAAACTTCCCTTGAATTGTTTCTTTTAGGTTTGTGTGGTTGTTTCAGTTTTATTTTCAAATAAAGATGGGTTAATTTGGTAATATGTATTGACAAGTGTGTTTAAAGAATTAAATTATTGCAATTATTTTAAAAATGCTTTTGCAGATCAATTTTTTTTTTTTAAATGTCAATTTCCTCAGACTACCAAACTAAGAGGAGCTTTTAGCATAAAACTTTATTTTTTTTACTTTGCTTATTCTCAGGGATTTTTGGTGTCCAAATATAAATGTATATTTGTATGTCAGTAGTTACTGAGACCCATGGGATTTGGAAGACTTGAGGTCATGCAGCAACCATGAGACTTCCTTTTTTACCACGCTTGTTTGAAACTGCACACAGGTATTTAGTACATTCCCAAGCCTGAGTAAAAAATGTCCAGAGGTATTTAACATTGTGAAGAGTTTCAAAAGACAAAGTTTCCATTTATATTATTGTGAACTGTGTAATTAAATTCAATCTCCAGTTGGGATTATGTAATTCAGAGGATATTGAACATCCCTGCTTGCCTCAGGCTGTCTAGAGGACTATATTGCCCACAATTAAACAGATGAATGCACAAATAAGGATAGGCATCCTTCCAAACAGTTCTATCTATATTTAGCAAATTCTTCTCATTTCTCTCTCTGTAGGAGGGTAGTGATGTTCGTAACCTTAATATTGGCCAACAGAACTGTGAATGTCTTAAGCCCTATCCTGCAAGATGTTTTCCTTTCCCATGTTAGTTTGACCTTGTATTTTCTCCCTTTCACTTGAATTAAAACTTTTTATGTCCTAAATGAGATATTAGCTTCACGTTCTCCATCTGATTACAGAAATAAGTAAAAGAGAGTTCTCTGTGCCACAAAGGACTATAAGGAACTTGAAAATTTCACCAGTTAAATATTCTGAAATTTATGAAAGATATAACTAAGTCAGGGGGGTGATACAAAGATACCTTCTTTTTATGGAGATGCTTCCTTTTTATGGAGACCAAAGCTATAGATTCTGTAACACTTTTGCCTCATTTTATGTGTAAATATTTGAAGAACTTCAGTGTCTCTTGTTAAAATACAGTAAGCTTTCTATGTAACATTACCTTTAGAAAATACTGAATTTACAGTTTGTCAAGTTTTCTTAACTGGTATTTGCAATAAGATGCAAAAGCTTATGTTGCAATGAATCAAAGAAATAGAGCACTGAGAGGAAAAGCTTTGGAACTAGAGGGACAGAAAACAAGTCAAAGCAAGTTAAATCATAAAGACCTGTAAGTTCATCTGATCCATCTTTTGCAAGATTTCTCCATATAGCATAACAAATCTTATGCTTCAAACTGTAACGTTGTGTAGTAATTCAAGGAGGAGACCTCGAACTTCATTCCAGTCCCACTTCTGCTAATTTTAGAATAAGTTATTTCTCTTGCCTCTTTGCTGTTTTTACTTCAGCTACCCTATTTCTCAAGATTTAAGTGTTCAAGGGCTGCTCCTGGGACAGTAGGCTATGATGAACTGTATAATACTCATTTAGGTAATACAATACTTCCTGTGGGATATGTCACATTCCCTGTGTCAGCTGCACCTCTGAACCTTGTGGGTCTGGGACAGTAGTCTGCAGCTAGCACTTCCTTCCCTTTCTTATACTTAAGGAAAATACTGTTTCCTTTTCTTTCAAATGTGATTTTGTATAGATTTCATAATCTTCGTCTGCATTCCTACAGCTACGTGCCTGGCTTTGATATTTTAGGAAAATAAAGTAGTGTATAGTCATTACATCTAAAAGACTATTCTCTAAGCTGCCCGCATGTTATGTCATTCCTTTGTCATCACAGACGCCTGAGCTGCAGAGTGAACAAATGCTTTTCCACTGGAACTCTGACCGAAGTTCAGCTGTGTGGGCTTTCCTTTGAGTGTGGACAGCTCTGCTGTTCTCCTGCCTTTTAAACATCATCTGCATCGTGTCAGCTTCCTGAGAACTGATCATTCTGGTGCTTAAAAGTTTCTCTATACTTGAGCTTGCTTATTTGGTTTTTATTTAGCCAGTTCATATTGGCTTGGTCTCGTGCATCAATGGCTCCTCTATTTCCTTTTCTATCTCTGAGAATTGCACATTTAGTCTATTTGGTGAGGACAGTTCTACCTCCTTTCAGCCTTTGTTATGCTGGGCTAAATAATCCAAACTCTTATTCTCTGCTCATGAAATAGCTAGTCCATTCCCGGGTAGTTTCAGTAGTATGTGTTTATGCTGAGTTAATCTTTCTCTAATATGGATCTCTGGAGTATCATACTGAATTGCAGGTGCAGTTCTTCTGTTGTCACATGCACCGGTATTGGAAATTCCTGCCTTCTACTGAAATTAGTTCACTGTTAGATCTTAGTGTTACATTGCCCTTTCTCACATACAGCTCTCCCAGTTCTTACGTAGTTGACTGGTACGTGTTTTTTTTTTTCCATCTCTCCTGAAGTAATCCAGGATAGGTCTACCATTTCTAAGTTTACTGAAAATGTATGCATTTTAGCAAAGAAATCTTTTTGGTTCTCAGCTATAATCCACTATAGTGCGGTTTTTTTGTTCTTTTTCCATCAGACTTGATGAAGGGTTTTGTATAAAGAACCAAGCACTAGAGATTAAACAGTAGCTTAGATAAATAGGGAATATCCCAACTAACACTAGCTAAGCTTTATCTAAGAGGGAGTATATAGTGCTCTGCTCCTTTTCTCAGCACTGTGATGTTTCTCTTTCACTGTGGTCAGTTTGAGAGAGGATGCTATTAACACTAGCCGTTTGAGGACCTGATGTCAAGAAAAGGAGGAGGGATTTATGTGGACTAAGAGGCAACCCGGGGAGTGTTGGCGAGCACTGGTGTTCTAACCAGGGAACAGAGACCAAGGTGGTTTTCTCCAGCAGGCGATGGGCATTAATTGGACTGAGAGAACTGCAACAATTGGCAATAGAGATTTTAAGCATAAATAAGAGTATGTATTGGCTTTTTATTGGTTTTATCATTTGTGCTACAGGCTTACTACCTGTGTGATAATGAATAAGTGCTGCTGCATTTTGGGAGTGCTGTGTTTTACTTTATTAAACAAATGGGTTGTTATCCCAGTGATGAAAGAATTTAGAGGTGCCAAATGCAGCTGTGTCTGTGGCAGTAATGCAGCTGGGAAAAGGAGGCTGCAGGCTAGGGGTTTGGTGTCTATGGCATTGTGCTGTGTGCTTCCCCTATGGGGCAGGAAGCAAGGCCTGTGGGAGAAGCCTTTTAGCACTTGAGAGGCCTAAAAAAATAATCTAGGCTGTCGTTTGTCATGGTACCACAAAAGAAGGGAAAGACTAATAAGAATTACAGAATAAACACAAGTAATTCCTGTGAAAAGAGGTTGAAGTCTAGGAGAAAGCAGCTGGTTCACGAAGGAAGGAGTGCTATTTTTTAATTTTATTTTTAATGTGGTTTTTTTAAGGAGTAAACCAACATATTTTGGTATTTTAAAAGCTTCAAAACCAGTAATACAGATATCTCTTTAAGAACAGAGCTATTGTTTCAGAAGTAGACAAGCTTTGGAGCTGTAATTGATAGGAAAAGTCCTGATCCCTGTAGAATGTTTGACTTTGGTTAACTTCAAACGGGTAAGTGATGCAGAGATCTTGGAAGCTTTACTGTCTGTATAGTAGCTCAATTAAGAAAACTAGAATTTCACATAGTGTCTGATTTAAATGAGATTTCTACTGTCAGTAGATCTATTAAGTACATCTGCATGTATCCGTGAGACTGCTATACAGAGAATATAATTATTTTGTTTACCATTTTGAGATTGATGTGAATAGAATCAATACCATTTACTTTGCTTTTCATTACTGACGGCCTCTGAAGTGTTGACCAACCTTATCTTACTCGTGTCAAACGGATCACAAAGCCCTTATATACACACCATTTGACCTTCTAGGGCATTCTTCAAAGAACAGGCATGCTTAGCATGTCACTTTTTTCTCACTTGAAGAAATTAAATCTAATTAGGAGGATCCTACTAATACAATATAGATAAAGATTACAGGTGCACCCAGGTTACAGTCCAGTTTCATTCTGGATTCTTCTGTGGAAAGTCCAGAATGAAAATAGCTGTAATGAAGAAGGAGGGGAGGGGGGAAGACACTGAAGTAGGCTGATTTATTTTAAAGTACGAGATTGATAATTTAGTGACTTTAGTAGCTGCACAAATATAAAATATTTACAGCAAGTTGGAGAATTCTAATGGGGAAAAGAAATCTCTCAAGGCATTTTCTTGTAGAGAATATAAAAGGAGAAGGGAATTATGCACAAATATAACAATAACACAGTTTTAGTATTAGTGATCAACAGCCTGATATTAATTTCTCTCTTCTTCACACAGGTGTATTTTGAGTGAATACACCTGAATTACTTACATGTTTTAAGAGGACAGTCATGAACAGAAATGACTTTTCCTTGGAAAACCTTTGGCATTTCACTGCCTGTTAACATTGTCTTTCTTACAGCAAATGTCACTTGAGACTTTCGTAATAAAGAACAAAAAATATGCTTGTGCCTTCTTGTCATTTCACATGAAATCAAGTGACTGATTTCCAATAAAAATCTCAAGAGCACCGAGTTTATACAGGTTTCTCCCAGTTCCACCTTGGAATAACTGCTTGCATGTATTTTTGGAGGCAAGGAATGCTAATAGTAGGTGCTTCCTGAGAAACTAATTGTTTAAAATATCTTTGACAGTGTGAAATTGAAAGAAACTTATCAGGTATGTACAATAACAAGACAAAACACAATTGGTTTAAAGTAGGTGCAATATCCAGGAGTAAAAAATGTATGTCTGTTTTGTATGTCCTTGTGTGAGGAGGGAATTCAGAGCAGTCATTGGAAGATGAAGGAATCTCTGCATTATTGGGCCCAGAGGCCATGCTGTGTCATTACTAATGTATGCAGGCCTGTTCAGTAAATTTCATGGTTATACATCTCATTGCCGTTTTCAAAGCTCGTTGACTTAAGCAGCTCCCACTGATCAAGAATCCTACGACAGGCAGCACAGCCTAATATGCTGATAGGCACCAAGTGGAGAAGTCATTATTTCCATTGAAAACTGAAGAAAAAATTTACTGTAAAGGTGAACTGAACACTGGAGCAAGTTGTCCAGAGAGGTGGTGGAGATTATATTCCTGGAGATTTTCAAAACCATTCAGGAAAAGATCCTGAGTGACTTGCTCATAACTGACTCTGCTTTGAGCAGGGGGATTGTACCAGATCATCTCCAGTGGCCCTTTCCAACCTGAACTGTCCTGCGATTCTGTGGCAATAAGATGGTTAACAATTGAATATCCTTCTAATTATTGTCTTCTACAAGAAGATGCAAAGTTGCAAGGATTCTGGTGGTGCAAAGGGCAGGAAGTCCATAAAGGAGTTTCAGGGATGCAAGACAATCTCCTTTATGTTTCTCACCAGTGAGAAGCCATCAGTGAAACTCCCAGCACGGGCAAGGGCTGTGGAGGGAGAGCTGGGTGGGCAGAGCTGTGGTTGGGCTGGGATGTGGCTCTAGTTCTGAGGGTACCATTAGCAGCTGTGTTTATGGAACTCCAATTTGTTTGGTCTTTTTAACCAACTTAGTTGTATCCATTTAAATTAGCAATTAAAGTCAAACTTCTGACTTTAGTGAAATAAAAGATTTTAAAAGTTATATTTAAATTTAAAGGCTTCTGCTGTCACTTTATACAGATGGTTTCAAAACATATTGAATATAATCTTTTAATGAGTTTTGGCTTTGCCAGTAGATGCATGTTTCTTCCATTATCTTGTTTGTTTCTATTTGGTATTTTGTACTTTGTGAGTAATATTTGCAATTACTTTTCTACAATACCGTGTTAGTAACAGCAGCAGGAAGCCATAGTTAGCTCAGCTGGAACATTTTGGCCTCTGGAGTTCTTGTTATTGCATTCAGAGTAAGAAATAACTGCCTGCTTATCTTTGTGGTATTCTGTTCCCTTCTTCCTCTCATCCTCTTTTCTTGTTCAGTTTTACTTTATTGGTTAGACTTGAGACAGATGGTAGGAATAGTACATCCAAGTTGATTGTAACAGATATTGTCTGACATTGGCGTGTCTGTATCTAGGAAGATGAAAACAATGGGCAGTAAATATTTTGGACAAGCTGAAAGAAGTTGCTAAAATAATTCATAATTGTCTGGCCTGTTAGACTGGGTAAACAAAGCGAAAATGATTTCCTTTTATTTATGCACATTTTTGAAGAGGCTCAGAATTGCTGTGCTGGTGTATTGAGCTGTATTTCTGCTCAGTGCTCACTGCTTTTTGTTGACATGTTGAATGTCACCCGTAACTTCCGTCCATGCAATCCTCCTGTTGAGAGAGTGGTATTGCGGCACAGTCCTGGGACCGGAGCTCTGTGCTTGGCTTTCACCTCTACAATTGGTCTGCATTTAAGTACCTTGAGGACATATTGTAATATTAAAATCAAGGTGCTTAGCCTTTGTTTAAAATCGTGTCTCTGTGGAACTAGGTTACCTAATGAGCATGTTCTACTCATCTCACGGGGACAAAGCCTGAGCTGTAAAATCTGTGGCAGCAAAATGAAACAAATTTTGAACCAAGTCATCATTTTCAGCATCAATAGAAGGTCATGCCCTTGTCATCTGGTGTTGGCTCGACATAAGGTTCCAGTCAGAATTGGCAGCATTATGCTTAGAGCTGTTCTTTAAGAGACCTTCACCTCTTACTATGTTTGGAACTGCTAATATGGTGGGTCTTTTGAATATTTATAAGAGACTTATTAAGATAGCCCTTACTGCAGTTTTCAGAGTATATACTTATTAGTTCTTGGTAACTGGTTGGCAGAAGGAGGTTTCTTCAAGCTTATGATACAGCACTAGATGAAGTGCTCTTTTGCCATCATTTCTTCTCTCCTTAGTGTTGTGGGTTACTTGTAAAGTTCAAAATACAACTCCACTTGCACTACTTCTGTAGTTTCAGTGTTGGCTTGGTTCTTGAGAAGAGTTCCGGGACCTGGAGTTTGGCAGACTGGACTTCTTAAACAAGGTTACAAGTGAAGACTGGAAATCTTGTTCTCTTGCTTTGCTGCTTGACTTACCTGGTGTTTTGCCCAGCTGTATTGTACAAGGATATCCAAAATCACGTTACATCCACACCCCTTGCAATTTTAAGAGTACGTTATTGCAAAAAGTTAGGGATATATTTTAATATCAGGTGATAGTTCTCATCAAGAATTGCTCTAGTCTGATCTCTTTACAGTGCATATATCATATGCTTGAATTTCCCTTCCCATGAGTCAGATGCTGAATAGTGGTTAGTTTTTAATCAAGTGAAAACTACCAGAATGTGGAACAGACTTTTTGAGCTTTGTTGCTCAAAAAAGAGGAAAAGTTATAACATACAAAGATGTACGTTATAGATAATTATAATTTCTTCATGAAACCTTCCTAGGTGCCACAGGCATGTATAGGTAGCAGAGTACACAGATTTGTGACTCAAGTGATATCGTGATTTATACTGAAAACATGAATTAAAATGGTTTGCCATTCAGCTTGTGATTTTCTTAATCAGAGAGATTCTTAATGGTGTGTGGTTTTTTGTTGTGTTTTTTTTTTTTTATAGGCCATAATTTTCCACTTTTCTTTAAAGAGTAGAAGCTTTTAAAATGGCTCATACAGATTTGCCATACTTATTTAAAAATAAATTTAGAAGGGTCAGTTTAGGATTTGCTGCAACATTTTAAAAATTAATCAAGCTATTAGTGGCATTTTTTAATCTGTAATATTACCCCACTGATGTCTGTTTAATATTATTTCTGATTGTTATCGCTGTTTGCATTTCCTTTTGGTTATGGGAAATTGTGTGTTTATTTTATTTTTGGGAAAAATTTTTAACAGGGCAAGCAATGGCAAGACTTTGCTTCCAACCACTGGATTGAATTGCTCAGCAGGCGAAGCCTGAATTGCTAATAAAAATGAAACTTCTGAGGAAAATTCTTGCCTGAGGTTGGATTTGTACTGATTCAACACACTTCTTATGAGTCTGCCATCTCCCTCACTGCTGCTTCTGGAACAACATGACCCCTGTAACGAAATTTTATTTTGTGACAAACTGAATTTCCGTCTACGTGCTCTACTTGCTAGCATGTTTCATGATTGGGATGAGGTTTTTCCTTTGTTCTGCAGTATTTAAAAGCATGTACTTATCAGAGTTGAAGATAAATACAGCATCCTGTTTACTAATTAGATAAATTTTCATCAAGTGTCATCCTAAAGCCACTAGAATTACGGTATTAAGACATAGTGTTGCCTCATAACTTGTAAATTGTGAAATGAAACATAAAAATTACTGTGGAAGGTGAAGGCACACATGGAGAATACATGGGGTTTGAAAGGCAGCCAGATGCTGACTGGCTTACAAAAATGGGGAAAAACCCCGAAGTCTTCCTTTGTAAAAGCAGTCTGCAGATAGCTTTGTTCATATTTTTTAGGTCTCTTAAATAAATTGGTTTCTCTGATATAAAAAGCTATTTTTTGCATTGAGTGCCCATATCTCTCTTATGGCTCTGAGTGTAAGTAATTTTTTACTGGTTTTAGTGAGTGAGCACTCTTCATCGAGGATTGTGACTGAGACACACACACGTAGACAGACACACACAGACAGACACCCCCAGTATAGAAACTATTCTTGTATGTAGGTAACAGGTGTTAGGTCATTGAAATCAAGCGTATGATCCAGAAAAAAATATATTTAAGCAAAGAGATAATAAGGAGAAACATCTTGGCTATTTTGCATCTTGTTACTGGACACTTAAATGATTTTTAGATTTAGTGATCCAGAGATTTCAGTAGAAACTTGGCGGCATAGTAGAGCATTCAAACCAGATAAGGAATTTCTACCATGAACACTGATTTCAGGAAGCAGGAACTCTAGAGGCTGATGAAAGCCTTGACTTGGCTGGTTTGAGCTAGGGATAGCGGAGCAGTTTTGGCAAGCATTTGGGCTGTGGTGCTGTGTGTAGAGTTGTAGCATTACTCAGGTCAACAAGGCATTAGTCATATTAGTTACAGACTTTCTATTCAGAGTTTGATCTGTCTCTTATGTTTTTCAGGAACATCCATAACTTTGAGTTGTGCTTCCTGAACAAGGAAAGGGACCTAACAACTTGCCTGAAAGGGTGGTAAGAGTTGTCAAAATTTCCTTACCTATATTTTTATTTTATTAACTCCACATGTTCACGTCTATGAAATCTAGAAGGCAAAATTATTTCTCATTTAATCCTTCTTGCTGTTTACTGTTTCAGTCTCACGATTGTTGTTCTTTACCCAACAATAACGTGATGAAAGACTAAATTCATTTTATAGTAATAGTATTTAGTGGCCTTTTTCTCAAACAGTAGGACTATTGCACTGAACATGGCTAAAATATGCAAGAGTTTGAATTAGTCTGCTTGGAATAGCAAACCACTGTGCAAAACCAAATGTCTGCATAATCAAAATGTAGAATAATTAACTACATATAATGTAACTCATAATAAACTTCCAAAACTTTATAAATGGACCTTTTCAAAATGTTTTGTTCTGCTGCTGTCCTACTTTTAGAGTAGTGGTGAACTGGCTTCCCCTGTCCTCACTGCCTGCTCTCAGCCACTCTGGTTTGTGTCACTTCGTTTGAGGTGGTTCTCTGAGCTCCCTGTGCGGGAACCTGTGGCAGGTGACTGTAACACGGGTGTAAATTCTGCTTGTGGCATGGGGTGGCTGGCTTTCTGCAGCATCTGACCCTTCTGCTAACGTACTGGATTTAAGTGAAGGGCCCTTGTTGGAACAGTATTGTCAGCATAGTCAAAGACCAAGCAATTTATTGATTTTTATGACTTCCGATGACTTGGGAAGTCATTCCTGAGGGAACTGACCAGACAGAAGTGTTCTTACACAAGGAAAAGCCATTTACGTTGGGATAAAGGAATATAATTTTTAAAAGTTCATCTTTTAAATTACTAAAACCAGAAGACAGTTGTATACTTGCTAAATGAATAAAATCGATTGAATAATTCAAACTTTTGAAAGCCTTAATTTTCTAATTTAATTTCTTTTAATGGTCTGTTTCTAACTTCGTTGGAGGGAAAGTAGAGTTTTGGGTGAAAGACAGCAATACAGTTTACACAGTACAAGCAAACCTGAAAGTTAACTGCTTCTTAATATCCTAAACAATATAGAAGAGGTGGGAGATTCCTTAGGAGATTTTTCATGTAACAGTCATCCTTCGGTGAAATTTGTAGTGTTTAGAGCAAAGGAAAATAATTGTAGGGGTGAAAGGGAATAAAATGACAAGAACTAGGAGTTATCTCTTACCAAACAGCCTCACTACTTGTTCAAAATTAGGAAAAAAGTAGCAGGCAATCAAATGAGATGCTGTTTGTAGATAGACGTGCAAGCTGTTATTATTCTGCAGTATATCTGTGAAGTAAAGGAATGTACAGCTTTGAAAATGTTCTGCCCCTTCTACACTGAAGAAACAGCAGTAATTGTGCTGTCGTTACCAAAGGTGTTTTTTACAGAGTTCATGACTAAGACTGATTTGCTTGTTTCAGAAGTGAGGTGTGCTCTGTGCTCATCTTAAGGAGTATGTCACCCTTCATCAGGAGTGCCATGCGTTTTCAGAATGGTGGTGCTCTCAATTTATTGCTTGTCAGCCCTGCAGAATGCTGGGTAGTTCCTTTACAAGTGCAACTCGTTGGCTGAGACTGCACACTTATAAAACAATTTTAGGCTTATTTTGATTGGTTATTGATTTGTGGCTTTTAATGATAAAACAGAATTGCATTTTTTTGCAATAGAAGTCTTGGTGCAAAATGTGAAAAGTGGGAGCCATTTGGAACTGCTCTTGCTCCCACTGAGGTCAGCAGCAGAATTTCTGTGGCTTTCAGTGGGAGTAACGTTATACTGTCTCAATGTGACGACTTTTCCTCTTCTTTCAAAAAATGCTTATAGTAGTCTGCTATAGCTGGGGTTACATGAAGACTAAGTAACTGTTGTACTACTTGATTACGAAAAAAAGGTATTTTCTAAGTAGGAGACAGAAGTTTTAACCATTTCTGTTATGCTGGCATATTGATTTATTTTCTTTTAAATACCTGTGGCTCTGAAAACCACTGCAGCATAAAAATTGGTTATCTATAACTATTTTCTTATATCATCCAGTGTGTTTTATTATATCGTATGCGGGAGTAGGTCTAAACAGACAGAGTGCCTTCTTGCGAGACAAGAAAAGAACTGCAGGATGAATGCTTACTGGAGCAATGGTAGACGTGGCTAAATTCTACAGTCGCAGATATTACTGCTCATCTAAACAGGGAATCTAGAGAGAAAGCGTGCGATTTCCTGAAGAGATGTAGAGTTTTCAAAACTGTGTATTAGTTCTCAACTCTTAATAAAAGCTCGATGATATAAAACTATTAGTGTCATTTTCATAATGTCATTTAAGAAAAAGAGTAAATGTTTTTTTTCAAAGGTGAAGATTTCGGAGAGCAAGATACTGTATTCGCTATGCACTAACTTTCGTTAAGAATTTCTCCCCCCCTCCCCAGGAGATACTATTACAAGTGAATTTGGCATGAAAGCTTCTAGCCAATGGTTGCCCAGAAATGATTTGCCAAACATTAAAAATACCTGCCTTTTCAGAAATTAATACTAAACAGATATTTCCAGAACTGTGGTTATGTGATAGAAATGGTCAGTTTTAACTCTAGTGTGCAAAACGGAGTTGACTTGATTTGAAGCATTTTCCAGGCTGCCAGATTTCAGACCTGAGCTGTCCAGAACATGTGGTTTTTTTCTGTTACAAACATTTTTTCCTTGTAATTAATTTTTTCCCCTAATTCATTGCTCATAGATTAATGTTTGCTTATTTTGAGTTTCTGCCATTTTTTCTGGAACAATCAAGAATGATGAATTTATCTTGTTTAATTGATGGATTGCTCTAGATTAATCAAACTCCTACTTAATAGGCTTGATATTTCTTGCAAGTAAGCTATTTTTTTTTTTAAATTGTCTGTAGTTAAGTTTATTATAAAATTGTCTTGGGCATGTCAGATTCTTTGTCACACTCGGGAAGTGCAGGATACGACCCAAATACTCAAATGACTGAAAGATAGCAGTTTGGTTTGTAAACATTTGCAGCATAAACAAATCTGAGCGAAGTAATTTTAGAAAGGAATTTCCCTTCCACGTAGTGTATATTATACATAGACATTAATTAGTGGTTTTTCATATGTAGCTCTTGGAAATTATTTTTATCTGGTTTATCTGACACCAAGTTTATTTATCTTGAATTTGAATTTGAACTCTTACTATTGTCTCTGCATGACATGGTTTACAAACTAAGTCTGATGATTTACACTGTGTTGTATGCCTGAGAATTTACGTGATTATCATTAGTTAATGCTCATAAAAGCCTTCTGGAATTGCTGATGATTCCTAACTTTGCCTTCATTATTATCCACAGAATTCTAGTGCTTTTGATGTTGTTGAGTGGATTTAAAAAGGAATGTTGAGTTCTTACGTATAATACGCACAGAAGTATAATACGCACAGAATTAATTTCATGTATTTCTGATAGTCTCATTTGGAATCATTTTATAATTCCGAATTAAAAATGATTGCTTGTTCAAAAGCGTGGGGAACTTGCCCGGGTGCTGCTTATGACCTGGCATGGTTTATGGGTGACTGTGCGGTCCAGGCAGCTGGAGTCGAACTCCTCCCGTGGAGCTGTGCGAGGCCTGGGCTGTCGGTCGCTGTGATGCTGGCGCTGCTGCCCTCCGAGCTCAGGTCTCCTCCGGACGGTGGTGGCAGTGGCAAGGGCAAGCCTGGCGCTCCGCAGCAGTGGCGCAGCAGGCTGAGGCTATTTTCTTTCCTCCAGTTCACTGTGCAGCTACCTGTGCACAAACAGAAGACAGGCTGTAATACTACAAATAGTATTTTATAGTTTGATCAGGTAGGGCTTAATAAATTATAAGTCACTTTAGGGAGCATCAGAACTACTGGAATTCTGATTATCAAAACAGGCAGGCTTTTTTTAGTAGGGTGTAGTTAATCGATTTTTGACATATAACCTGCTTATTAGTAAAATGTCTTACAAAAGTACTTACCTGTCTGAAGTAGAATTTCATTGAATTGCCTGGATAAGGTTGGCCTTGAAAGTGGACTTTCACGTAGCTGAAGTCTGTGTGATACTTCATTAGGTGCCTTCTTGCTTTCTACTTCATGGCTCAGAGAAAACTTGCTTCATCTAAAATGCATTAGTTTCAAAATTTGTGTGCTTTTCTAGAAAAAAGACCCAAAAGACTGATAACCTGTAGACAGTATATGCATGTGGAAACATGCTAATGCACACCTATCAAAAAGAGTCCTTCAGCTTTGCACACATTAGTATTGCAAACAAACATGTAACTTCTGATCCTTAAGATCTGTGAATGTTTCCATTCTGGTTAAACATACGGTGTAACTCCTCTGTGGTATCTTTGCTGGCACATTCCCTGAAGCCATACTGAGTTTCGCCATGTGGATCCAATTGGGAGATTGAAAGTTTAGGATTTAATCTGTACTTCCATAGCACAAGTCACAGTAGGCCTTCTTAGTATTCACCCAGTGATCTTGGAGACATCTCTGGCAATACTGGAGTAATATTGGCATGGTCTATTAAAACTACAGTGAATAAAACTTCAAGACCCAATTTCTTGATTTACGTTTCTTATGGCAACATCTAATAGAATCGGCAAAGCATAAATGTTAGGCAAATTTTCTCCTTTTATTTAGATCCATTAAAGCCCCTTCCAAGCAGATAAAGGAAACTTAGATGATGAAAAGAATTAAACAATAAATATAAAGCATTAACTTAGAAACATCTTACAGTACCTGCTCCTTTGTATGTCTGTGTCACCCCCCCCCCAATGTATCCTCATCAATTAATTTTAAATTGCAGAACAGATACAGGTGCAATTGAAATGCAGCCATTTGTCACTGCAGCACCATGCCATGGTGACTTTTTTAATTGTTGTTTCTTTCTGTAGGTGTTAAAAAGTTTACTTTGTAAAAGAGGACAGGCAGTTTTATTCAGCTTTTGCTAGTTTCTTGATTTCTTGTAATTCCAGTATTATTCTTCCATTGCAAACTTTCAAATTATGCTTTAGAAAAAGCCTTATGGTAAGCATTGGTTAAAGGTTGCTTTTTTTTTGTTTGTTTTCTTAAAGCTATATATGGTGTATATATTGGTGCTGTTGGCTTCAACAGGGTTGTTCATAGACAAATCTTCCAAAACTGACTTACCAACTTTGCAGTAGAAACTCACTGAAAATTGTCAGTAAGAATTGTGCTAGACTTTGTCCTTGTACAACTTAAAGGGTCTTCCTGGTAAGAACCTGATGACTTTGTTAAACTTTGAAGTAGGCTCTTAAAATCCCTACATAGTAATGTCAAGAGTATTAAACTCTTAATAAAACAATGACCTTTGCCTTTTAGATTTAAAGCTGAATTTTCCCTCCATCTGGAGGGTTACACTTGCAGAACTGCGGAGGTGCATTGTCCTTTGAGAGTTCTGGCAGGGATTGTTTCTCTGAAACAGTGCCTTCAGAAACAGGAGGGAAATGCGCCGTGATACGTCTCTGAAGCTAAAAGCATCGCTTGTTCCTCCTCTCCTGCCTCACTGGAATTCCAGGAATTGCTGCCGCTTTAGCATCGCCCACATCAGTAGAAAGGAGACAGTTTCTTGCAGCTGCTACCTACTATTGCAAAGAAGGATCTTGGGCATTTTTGATGGGGCATATGAGGGCATATTTATCTCATTAAAATGATCGTTAGCATATTCTTCCATTGACATTGCATTCAGCATTTTCCTTCATCTAATTAAATTGTAGCCTATTGTATGGTAATTCTTTCACTTTCCTGAAGTGTTTCCCCTTAAGACAGCTGTAGAGAATCAGAATTCAATGAGCTGGATGACAGCTGCTCGTGTCCCTGCTCGTTGCAGGGGGCTGGACTAGATGACCTTTAAAGGTCCCTTCCAGCCCAAACCATTCTGCGATTCTGTTCCGTGATTCTATGACGGAAGATTAAATTCATAATGCTGTAATGGAGCACAGCACTTCCTGAGAATTTCTTCTCTTGGCACTAGGCATTTGTGAAAATATCTGCTGGTATTTTTTTCACGTTTTACTACATACGTGTATGGGATGTTATTTTGGCACAAAGATGTAATACTTCATTTGGTGACAGAGATGAAATTTTCAGCATTCTTGGAGGAAGTTTGGATTTGGTTTGGTAGTTGCATGTCAGTCTCTGGGTATTTATAGATACAGGGGGCAGCACAAAGGCTAGATGCTTTCCAGCATGTGTTAATGCAATAGTATATCTTTCAGGAAGGTTTTTTTACAGAGCTGAGTTTGGAAATATGTTTGAAAACAGCCTTGTCACACATGTCGTCAAGGTCAGCAGGGAGAGAAAGCGGAGACTTCAACACCTCCACCAAGGTTTTGTGAAAGGAGCATAGAATGTTAGAGTTTGCTGACTAGTAAACTAGTCTCTTCATGCCTCTTGAACAGCGCTGCAGTAGGGGTGACTCAGTTTCTCCTCTTCCATGACGTGTTTAGCTCCCACTGCTGTCTGGGACTTGAACGCTGAACTCCTGGGGAGTATACTTGCGAAAACCCACTGATGATGGATCGTGAATCTGAAGTATTAAAAGTGGTATCAGATGAAAGCCTGGAGTGCACAATGTGGGGAAAATGCCCTAGTGAGGTTGGCAGCGTGGTGTCGGTACTTGGAAATAGTCTACTTGTTGGTGCAATGGAGAGCAGAGTTTAAGTCACTCTCTCTGTTGATAGACAATAGAGGCTTTTTTAGTGCTTTGGAAAGGGCCTCTTCCAACTGTAGTACTGACTTTATCACGCTCTGCTACAGTCAGCTCTGACGAAATGAGAACAGTTGTTTCCATGTTACAGCAGTTCAGTGGTTTGTGGTGAATACGGGCTCGTTCCTCTGAGTCCGGGCTTGGAACACCTTTTAATTTCAAACAAACATCAACTGGAAAATATCTATTTTACTGAGCATTGGACTTGATTAACAGCATCATAACGTGTTTCTGTGTTTAGTAATTTTAAGCTTATTACTTCCAGTTTTGGGAAACTGGTAGCACTCAGTTGTTAATTAAGAAAAAAAAAAATAATTATACATCAGGTAGACTAATATTAGGGCCCCAGATCTGGAGATATACAGCCTTATCAAAAGCAGACTTTCTATAATGATCTTTGTGTGCCAGTGACGTCGTAGGATAAATGCTGCTTTGTGTTTATTTTTTTAACCAAGAAAAACTCCACTGATTTATTGGATTTATTCCAGACTTAAAGCACTGTAAACGCATACTACTGCTGTGTAAACACTTTCTGCCAGCAGGTGGAAATATATATATACAACTCATCCATTGACTTATTTCTGTCTTTGGCTGCCTGATGTCTCTCTCCCAATCACTGAGGCTGTAGGTTTGTGAAAATGCTGTTTAAGACTTGCAACATAATGGATCTCGCTACGTCAAAATTTGCAAGTTCAGCTCTTTTATGGATGCCTAACTGCTCTTGGAGCTGTCAGCTGTTCCAGCTCTCTGCGGTGGCATTGTCACCAAACCTTCTCACATGGTCATGTATTACCTAAAAAGAAAAACTTGTTTCAAATGAGCATGAGCAATACTTTCCGTAGAAATAAAAGTGGATAGGAAAGAAGTAATTATTTTTTAAGTATTAGAGGCTGATATCTTCCTGTCCAAAATACTTGCCAGCAGTAATGGTCCTCAACTGAATCAAAGGAATAAAATGGAAAAGGGAATCGCGCAGTTTAGAACCAGAGGAGCAGATGACCATGGGAGGATGATTTTTCATGTCTGATGTTAGTAAATTTGAATTGTGTATCAAGGCAGATTAGGAAAGGAGCTTACTTTGCAATGGTGAGACTCACAGCTGCGTATATTCCGTCTTGTTTCCCCCCCTGTTACCAATGCTGTCACCTTTCTAGGGCTTAGCTGAGAGTGGAAAGAAGATCCTGAAGGAGGTAGTGCCAAAACCTGACAGTAATAAACTCTTCCTAGGGAGTTCTGTGGTCACGCATAACTCTCCTCCAAAGAGCAGAGGCCAAAGCATCTCTCAGTAAGTAAAGACAACAATGATAAAGGGAAAGAAATCCATATAGCTCTGTCTATATGGGAAAGTTCTTTTGGCTATATGTGGGAAAGTTACTGAGATGATTTTCTGTGGTATGTGTTTCTTTGGCCTTGGAACTGTTGTATTGCGGTAAATATGCCTGTGTTACAGTACTCATCACGCGTAAGGGTGATCTTTGCCGAGGAGTCTGTAGTTAACACAAAGCTTCTCTAGGTTTTTCATGGCAATCTTAGCTATTTGGAGGTCAGAACTAGTCATGCCATGTTGGCACAGTAGGCCACACTTCATTGAAAATAACTTTGTTTGTGGAAGCAATTTTTACTTGTTAGAGCTTACACAAAACCAGAATTGGATCCTAGCTTTGTATTTGAGTTGAAATTTTCATGCTATTCCCATTACTCTATAGCTATTATATAGTAAAATTTGCTATTCTTTATTGTGGTGTGATGGAAAGTCAGGTTTCCAGGTCCAACAGAGAGTTGTGGGATAATCAGCTTAACAAGGCACTAGATGAGGTACCTTGGATCCAGTTCTTAAGTGCTAAAAGCTTGGTTGGTCCCTGAGGAAGACACTATTTAAGTCACGAGCAGGAGAAGACATCTTACGGGCATTGATACTTGATGTTCAGATGAAGGCAAATGCTAGAAAGGAATTTGGAAGACTATTCTTTGAAGCATGTGTCTGGATGATGGTGGAAGCTAGGCATGGAGTAGTACAGGTCTGGACTTAGTCACAAAATGGCTAGAAAAGCTGTTTATTTTTATAAAGAATGGTGACATTTATAATACTTATGCCGTTCAGTTTGTAGTAAAGCTATGTCGTAAGAAGGTAAATACAGAAGACACATTGGATTTTGAAGCCGACATGCTGCATTTATTTCTTATCTTTAATCCCAGCAGATACCAATGCAAATTCTCAAGTTTGGGAGAACTTGCTCGTAGGTGTGTGATGCTAGCCAGCATTCAGGCTGCACAGATTACTTACTGGCTGTCCTCAATGGGGTGCGTAACTGTTCAGGGATGGAAGGAAAGGGTTACATACAAACTAGAGACTTGTGGGGGGAAGTCTTTCCTCACCATGGGATTTGTCAAGCAGGCCCACAAGTGCCATGGAGCTGTTGGCACTTGCCAGTGGCCAGTTGCCCGCCTTCCAGCTCAGCTTGGATGTGAGGGCTCTGGCCTGCCTTTCTTCTGTGTGACACGGCCAGGGCAGAGGACACCACTGCGTCACCGCAGCATGGGAGCTGCTCACACCCTGCCTCGCTTGTGAGAACACGCAGCTCACGGCATAACTCTGTTCTCTTTTATTGGGGTGGTTTTTTTTTCCTTTTTTCTCTCCTGCTTAGTAAATATTATAGCTATTTCTTTTTTGCCTGAAAGAAACACAGAATGATTTCTCTGTATGCTTCTGATTGAGATACAAAGGGTTTCTTTCCTAGTGTACCACAACTAAATAGGAAAAGGTTATCTAACCCTTCTGAGGAAACTCATTTGAAAAGAAAAGAATAAGAATATTTTCTCTCATTTTTCTGAATAAAAATATGCACAGATTACACTTTGCATCTTGGTCCAAAATCCAGTCAATTATTTTTCTTATGTAAACTTTTGCTAATTTCTGCATATAGTGTAATTCCTTGGCATTTTGAAGAAGATAGCACTGGAAACCAGTGTGTATGGATTTTTGGTGAGGTTTTTGTTTTGTTTTAAAGCAATTTATTTTGGTGTAATGAAGTAGAAGTCCATCCTCAGTCAGAAACATTTGACCAAATGTGAAATAAATAACCAAACTATATTAAAGTCTGTGACTAAAATTGTAAGTTTTAGTATGATTCATCCAAAACTGTAGGTGTAAAATACAGTAGAAGATATTTTATCTTGATCCACTAAAGTCAAGTTAATTGGAAGAAGGGCAGTGCAGGAAAGAGTGGTATTTTGTTTTGTCATATTGTGACCGCAGGGTATTTCAGAATAGCTTGAGTTTGTTAAAAGGCAAATTTTGCTGGAAGGGATAAATGCAGGATTGTGTTTGTCAATTTATAATAGGAGTGGAATTTCATTAGCACTACTATTCATTTGTGTTGTGGGAGGAAAAGTAAAATAGATTCTCATTGACTTAAAATGTCACTGTCTATTCTAGCTGCTGGAATTCTCTACAGTTTGTTGGCTGAATATATGAAAGAAAATAGGACTATGGGTCAGCCCTGTTCTCTCTAATTAGGATCCTCAGGGTTTGTGTGGGCTTATATGTTTGGGTTTTTTTGTGGTAGTTGTATAACATTGTGCGTTTGTCTTTTCTTCTAACGCCCAGGCGCTCTTTGCTTTCTGATAGTGCTTCATTTTTATTTCTTCAATGCAAACTGTCCTCTCAATTGCAAAAGCATAATTTGTTGTGCCTATACTTCATACCTTTCTCTCCCTGATCTCTTGTAAAGTCCTTGACACTTCTTCCTTCTAGTCTATCAACATAATGTTTACATGATTTTCCAGTCCAACATGCCCTTTCTTCAGTGTTTCTCTCAAGCTTCTGTTTATTCTCTCCTTCAAAGAGCTCTACAACAAATCTTTTTATCCCTTTTTCTCTTCACATTCATTCCGTCTTCTGCTCCATCTTAGAATTGTCAGGATTGGAAGGCACCTTAAAGATCATCTAGTTCCAACCCCCTTGCCATGGGCAGGGCCATCTCCCACTAGATCAGGTTGCTCAGAGCCCCAGCCAGCCTGGCCTTAAAAACTTCCAGGGATGGGGCTTCCACCACCTCTCTGAGCAACCTGTTCCAGTGTCTCACCACCCTCATGGTGAAGAACTTCTTCCTAACGTCCATTCTGAATCGACCCATCTCTACTTTTAATCCATTCCCCCTAGTCCTACCATTACCCGACATCCTAAAAAGTCCCTCCCCAGCTTTCTTGTAGGCCCCCTTAAGATACTGGTAGGCCACAATAAGGTCTCCTCAGAGCCTTCTTTTCTCCAGACTGAACAACCCCAACTCTCTCAGTCTGTCCTCGCAGGAGAGGTGCTCCAGCCCTCTGAGCATCCTCATGGCCCTTCTCTGGACACGTTCCAGCACGTCCCTATCTTTCTTGTAGTAGGGGCTCCCGAACTGGACGCAGTGCACCAGGTGGGCTCTCACGAGAGTGGAGTAGAGGGGGAGAATCACCTCCCTCGACCTGCTGGCCACGCTTCTCTTGATGCAGCCCAGGATACGATTGGCTTTCTGGGCTGCAAGCGCACACTGATGGCTCACGTTGAGCCTCTCGTCCACCAGTGCCCCCACGTCCTTTTCTTCAGGGCTGCTCTCAAGCCAGTCACTGCCCAGCCTCTATCGGTGCTCGGGATTGCCCCGACCCAGATGGAGGACTTTGCACTTGGTCTTGTTGAACTCCATGAGGTTGGCATGGGGCCACCTCTCCAGCCTGTCAAGGTCCCTCTGGATGGCCTCCCTTCCCTGCAGCGTGTCAGCCGCCCCACGCAGCTTGGTGTCATCAGCAACCTTGCTGAGGGTGCACGCTATGCCACTGTCCATGTTGCTGATGAAGATGTTAAACAAGACCGGTCCCAGTATTGATCCTTGAGGGACTCCGCTTGTTTGTTCCTTGTCACAAGTTTTACTCCTTATAGGGCATAATTTGAAATCAGAGTCTGCACACTGGCAGAAATAGTGCTTAAATTCCTTCTTCCAATAACCCCAGAGAAAATTATGCTACCTGGAAAGGATTAATTACTTTTGTTCTCTGTTATTTTTACAGTCAACATTAATTATTGATATTTGCCACAAGTATTGAAGTCCCCGGCTTTACAGGTCTTTGGGGGAAAATGAAGTCTCCCTTCAAACACCTGGGCACTAGTTCCTCCTCGATTCAGAGAGAAGCGTTTCATGTCTTTATAGTAACAATTATTAATGGTAGTGTGTTAAGACAGGAGGTTTTATTTCTTTAATTCCAAAACATCATGTTTTAGACATAAACAATTAAAAATACAGGTATAGTTAATCCCTTAAGACTGTTCTATAGTAGGTAAAGTCTAGCACTCCCTATTTTAAATATGCCTTTAGTTGAACTACTGCTTCTCAAAATATTTCCACTTATCTCTGAAGTCATAATTATGGCATTCGTTGTATTTGAATGTAATTGCTGCACTTTGCATTCTGTTCAAGTCATGGGACTTAAGGAATTAATCTCAGCTATTACTTTTCTTGCTTACTGGAACCTGCATTTTGGACTCCATCTCCTTTGGTTTTTATCAGTTATAGTGTAATGTTTCTAATGGGGCTGTCTCCTATGTGTAGAGTATTACTCTAAACTGGAAAGAGACATTTACAAAGTAATAACCAGATACCCTGTACATGGTTATGAGGCTTACCTTTATCAGCTTCACAGAGCTTTCTAGATACAGCAACTAGAACAGCCCCATGTTACTTCTGTTGTAGACAAAGTCTCCTAAATTATTCCACCTCTTTAAGAAATTAAATGGCATGATCTACAAAATGAGAAAAATAGTATCTCTGCACAACAACGCTTAATTGATAGTTGTCAAGTGTTTGAGATGCTCTGCTTTACAGAAGGTGTTGCTGAGTAGTTACAAATATTTATTCTACTAGATGCAATATCAGTGGGTGGATTGGTAGAAGAGACCGGTAATAAATGGATGCATATTTAACATGTCCTAAATGAATTAAAAGTTGCACAGAAGAAATTGGAATGTTTAGAGACTTGTGCTCCTGGTAGATGAAGACCTTCTGAAGCATTTTTAAAAGCCTGGTAAGTGCAGTCCACTACAGGTGCATTAGCGTGCTCACTGTGGAGTGCCGATCACACTGGAGTTGGGACAAAGCTTTGAAGAAATGTAGGACTATATAATAATACTACTCTGTGGGCCTGTTTTGGATGTGTGACCTCTTGATGGGAAAGAGCTGCACATCTGCACGCTAAAGTAGATATCTTCAATTTGGAATTGATTAGAAAAGTGTTGCTAAGCCCAATCCTTTTCTGTCACAGCCATGATGCTTTATATATTTAAATGTATCAAGTTTCCTCCTAAAAAATATCTAGTGTTTGTATTTTGTCAAAATTTCTGTTTTGTCAAATATTTCTATTTGATTTAGAGATGCTTTTTAGGTAGAATTTTCCTAATTTCCAGCAAAACTAGTAGCACAAATAGCTCCTCTTTTCAAAGCAATAGATTAAGGACTCTTACTTAAGAACATTAGTGAGAACTTTAATGGAACCTGATGATGCTTGACCTTGTTGTCCTGTCACCCTTCTCTTTTCCTTGTCTCTGTTGAAGAGAAATGGAGTTTTGGGAGAACTTGCTCACTATGGCCTTCTCTTGCTACTTCCCCTTACGACCTGCAGTGTGGAGAACGCTCCCCTGATGCTGGTGAGCCATCTCTGGTGCTCTCTGCTTTGCTCTGCATGAGATTCTTGCTGCGCACACCAAAGAGAAGAAAGGCAGTGCAAGAGAGGATGGGGCCTGAGGCACTTGTGGAGCGTCACCAGCTCTCCCCACGAGCCAGCCCAGGGAGGAGACGGGCTCAGCACGTGCTGAGCACAAACCACTTGTAGACTCTAATCGCATTTTTTCCTCCTCTTCTCTTCATCAGTCTTTTTACTGGGGTGCTCTGAAGTTTCTTAGTCCTTGGGAATTATTTCCATCTGCAGCCTTGCTACTGAGCAATTGTAGTAATACCAGAGTCCAATTTGGCAGTATTTCTTCAAGAGCTTGGGTCCTTGACTGATTTGTAGAGGGCAAATGAAAAGAGCACTTGCAAATGGGTTTCTGTGCTATTAGAGCTCTAAACAGCCTTGCCTCTTGGCTGTGTGTCAGATTATACCTCAAGGCGGGACGGGTGGGCTATGAACCTTAAAAAGATTTAAATACCTAAGTGCAGGGTCAAGTATTCATATTAGTGGGTGTCTTAACAAACTGGTCTCAGAGTGCTCAGCAATAATAATTTAATATTTTTAGGTAGCATTGAACATGGTAATTGAGTAGCAAGTGTTTTGAGTTCTTACACTTCTTCATCAGCTTTCCCTACAATTTACTTATACAATGATTTCGCTATAGAACCTCAGGTTTGGATTAATTTTATAAAGCATAGTGACAGGTGGTTGTGCTGTGGGGAGAACTTGTATCTAATACAGCAACACCTGCACAACGGACTGGTAAGCCAGAGAATGAATGAACCAAGCCAGGAGAGGAAGAGGTTGTTATTCGTAAGAACTGTTATAAAGATCTTCTCAAGGAGGGACATTAGCATACAACTTCTTTCCCCCTGTGGACTCTTTGTTTCCACCATTATTCAGCTATTTTAGGGTATTCTGTCAATGCCTAATGCTAATCAAGGGAAAGGGAATTACCAGGTTGTGGACACCACCCTCTCGCTCCTTGAGGCTGTGCAGCCTCTTCCCATACAAATATGTAGATTTAGCTCTTCTGGAGCCACCAGTTCCAGCACATGGCAGCGTTCACCATTCCCAGTGACAGCCCCATAGCTCTTTAAGCATTTTCTTTATCCCTCTCAGGTGTGCAGAAAGTAGTGGGCTTCAGTCGACTTTGGCAAGAAGCCATAATAGATGGATGCAAGAAGGCTGTCATCTGCTAGTACCGACTGGTGGTTTCTAGATGTGAGATCCGTACCCTGGTCCTTTGCTTCACCTGCTATTTCAGTGGCCCCGCTTCAGTTCAGTCTAACACCGAAGCGTATTTGCTTTGTTGTTTACAGTTGGTTATCCCATGTGCAGAATATATAGCTGAGCAAAAAGATGCTATAAAAAAGAATCCATAGGTTGCTGTGGGAATCTGTGCCTTGGAGTTCCCAAGTAGTAGAACTGTGGCTGATTTATGACTCAGTCTGGGGTAACTGCCTGGTCTCTTCATTTTTCTAGTATTTCATAGATCAAAAGAGATACTGCCCACTATTAAACAAGTGGGCTCATCAAAGAGAAAATATAATTAGAAATCAACATTAACATTCTTCTTTGAGGATAGCTAGTTGTGAGAAATTGGGAGGAACAGCAGAATGGAAAAGTTTAAGAATTAGGTGCCAGTATCTCTGACCTCCAGTCTGAGCATCAAGCCTGCCTTGTGTAATAAAAGCTATTTATAAATTGCTGCTTTGTTAAACGTGTACAGAATTTTACGATGCATAAATTGGGAAACAGAGCCAGCAAAGGGACTTGGCAGAGTGATGGATGGGTGACAGGGTGCAAGACTGAAACTGTGTTTTATTCATGGATTGTGAGGTCAAGAAGAAGAACCACTGTGAAGGGCTGGCAGTTGAAGGAGAAAGACACAGAATCCAGGAGAGAAAGAATCCAGTGATCTGAGAATTACCAAGCCACGTTGTCACTCTTCTTTCTTGCAGTTGCAACTCCAGGTAGTAGCCTTTTATTTTTATTTTGCTACACTTTTGTGAATATTTTTTAGTCTTTCTCCCAGCTCCAGTTGCACCACTGTCGCCAGCTGCTTCCAGGGTCGCAGCCCTAATCGTCCTAAATCTCAGTAATTCATTCCCTTAGCTTTTAAGTAACAGGTAAGAAAAGGTTTTGGTTTTTTCCCCCTTTTTGTTTTGACACACACCATCCCCCCCACCCCCCCATGCCCTGATTATACTGTGAAGAGAATATGATCAAGCAACCCAAATCGTAATCTTGATCAGGGGTCTAGCTAGAAGTTCATGAATCTGTTCGGTTGGTTGTCACTGCTCAAAAGACTGTTAGAGACTGATAATTCTTTGAACTGCCATTTAATTCTGTTGGTCACGCAGATATTCCTGAGCAGAGTGCAGTTAATGCAACTTAATTCCAAAGAGATGAGTCAAGTTAAGGTCACTGGGTTGCAATTATTCTTTGTAGCATTGTCCCAGGATAGGCTCAATGTGCAGGTGCATTTTATATTCTCAAATACCAGGGAGTAAAACAAATCAAAACAAGGCTAGAATAGAACTGTTTTGGACCAATGAATGAAATCTGTTTTCCACTTGTTTTTTATTCCTTTCATAAATTTGTTGTAAGGTCTTCACATATTTAATTTAAATTTGGCAGACAGATTGTTTAAAGATATGTGGTTGCACTTTGAAATGCATGTTTTTCTGTCTTTTATGTGTTCTCTGTGTCTTGAATCTGCAAGGAGCTCTGCCAAAAAACATTGAAAAGGAAATTAAAGAGGCACTCAAAATAATCATTACAAAGAGAAGAATTCCCTTACCGGGTAGCAAATGAGAAAATAGATCCTGGTTAGTTTTACAATAGCAATAGTCTTCAGTTTTCTTCTGGTACCTTGTGGGGTATTTCCTTAAATAGGTAGTTTAAAGGACACCTCTGTTTGGGGAAACTGCAGCACTACTTCTTTTCCATGCAGAAATCCCAAGAGATTCACTTCTGCAAGCCCCCGTGACTTGACATACCCTTGATATTGTCACCTTGTCATGCTGTAATTTGATTAAAAAAAAAAAAAAAAAAGGCAAGCAGTATTAAATAAAAAAGAAAAAGTAGAAAATCTTTGGTTGTGAATCTTTATAAATGAAATACCTGTGACAGTGGCTGCAGTATTGTTTTTGGGCTAGTTTGTGTGCTGCCAGACTAACAGTGTGTATTTCCTGGCCAGATTTCATCCTGCCGTTGTCCACCAGTGTTGCTGAAGGCCTCTTCAGAGTGTGAAGGGTGTGGGTTGAAAGTGGATTTATTCTGCTCACTATCATCTTTTCCAGCAGCATGATGTTTTCCCGGGAATGGCCTATTGCTCCTCAAGCTTGCAGTGTCTGTCTGATGAGCCCTGAGGTTGGGAATGGGGCAGTGGGAGAGCTTAGACCCGCAGCGGTCACTCAGCAGACTGCATGCTGCTAGCAGGCCTCCGGACACTCCTGTTCTCTGGAACTGCTGTGCGTGCTGCCTGCTGCTCTAGGAAAACTAACTATGCTCTAGAAAAGGCTTTTCCCCGCCCTACTTTTGTCCGTGCAGCTATCGAGCAGTATAGCATGTAGCTTAGTCTACTGATTTTACCGATGTGTTGACCCAAAATGTTACAGACTTGTTTGGTGCATCTGTCCTCACTGGTTGAACTAAGGTGCTCCACCGTACAGTGAGTATTTTGATTTTTATGCATATGTATATTTATGATATACATATGCAAGTGTAATTTGAGGGGGATATTAAAGTTTGTTTGCATTGATAATAATACCTTATGCTTGGAATAACATGAATGTCTGTTCTGCAAATAATTGCAAGCACAGCCTACACACTAACCAAAATAGGAGGGGAGCATGATGATTGTTTTGTGAATGATTCAAGATCTTAACTTTTAAGTTTAGGAACCATTTGTGCTATTATAACATTAATATATTTGAAAGAGAAGATACGTTAGTTTTTCTCCCTATAGTAATAACTTGATACTTGTCTTCTAAACTGTCAATGATGTTTCTTTTAAGGAAGCACATTTTCACTAGATATTTATTTTGTATGGATATTTTCTGGATAAAGATAATAGATCTGTATGAAAAAATTACTATGATAGTATATGAATCAGAAGTGGCTTTGCCATAACTCTAGATGGAATTTGTTAATAGCTGTAAGAACCAATCTTTTGGTTTGCAAATTAAGCAAACTGCTTTGGCAATTGGAAGCAGTAAATATGAAATTCCATGCAATTTTTAGACACTTTTCAGAGTGGGAAACCATGGAATACGACTATGTTTAGAGTAGTTAATAACAGCATCTTTTGGAAATGCTACAAAGATGGCATTGCTTGTTTCCGCATACCACGGTTGGCTCACTAAGTAGCGTATTTTCTCTTCAGTGCTTTCCCTGATGTTATTTCCTCTCTGGTATGTTGATGGTGGAACCAGTCCCTAAAAGCAGAGTACTCGTGGTGAGAAGCTGTGGGCGTGCAGGAAAGAAGTTTAGTCTCGATACTGGTGTTGGTTTATACCTTAGTTAGATTGATGTACTGTGGCAGTGCTGCCGCACTGTGATCAGCCAAAATCATGCAATGAAGATACTTTATTCCTTTAGTTCTTTGTGCTTTCTGTACATGAAATTGTTGTGGAAATTAGAGGACATGCAGAATTGTGCATGTGACTTGAAACATGAAGTGGGAAGGATGGTACGTGATGTCCTACATAGGGCTTTGGGAAGGAAGCAAATTACAAACCTGCCTGAAAAGAAGAGGCTCACTAACATGGTCTTTCTTGTGTTTTCCTAAGAAAGCAATGACGTATTTTAATCCTGAAGTCTTGTGGAATATATGTGTTACGTGTGTCGCTTTTGTATGCGTTGATTTGCTTTTCTCTGGAATTGGCAAATTAGACTTGCTTTGGACCAAAGCCAAGTAATATATGAGGCAATTTCATGCCTTGTGAATTATTGAAGAGAATGTTTGGTACGTAAAACTTGACTTCAGCTTGCTGGCTCTCCTCCCATTTCTCTTAATTCCTCTGGGAATCTTGGTTTAAACTATCTTCCAGAGGCTCAACAATTTCTACAGGCTGGGTAACCATTTCAGCGGAATGGAAGGAATTTTAAATACGATCTCCCTTTTCCCTTAACATTTGTCCCTTCCTGGATTGCAGTCTCCCTTTTGCAGACTCTAGATAGCAAGTGTGCTGGATTGCAAAATGTGCTTTCATCTAATGGTCAACCCTGTCACAAAAATCACTGGCTAAACTTGGGATCAGAGGATCATTTGAATTTTTTTCAATATCTCTGCAATGAATTTGTGAAAGATACGATTTGTTTTCTTACTAAAGTATGTGTTTCTCTCTTGTTTGTACAGTCTGAGAAGTTGAGGTTTGTTATGGGGCAGGACTGCTGGTTTTCTGGTGGAACAGCAGCAGAAGGGAGGAAGGCAGACAAACAAGCAGACTTTCCATATAATCATGTTGTTGGAATAGAATATACCTCAGACAAATTTTGGTCAGATCTGAGCTTTTATAATAACTTTGGGCTGGATTTTGTTGGACACGAGTCCCGTGAATTACATGAGTTTATTGTGAGATGTGGCTATTTACAGTGTGATATTTAAGGGCAGTAAAGATGCCTAGGAAAATTCCCTAAAGGCTTCCTTTTTTTTTAAATGGTCTGATACCTCTCCTTATATTTCTATCATTTGTCTTTGCCAAGGTCTGAAACAGCATATATTTTAAATGGGAGGAGATATGCAAGATGAACTAAAAACATAATTTGTGAACCTCTTTGAAGTTCTTTGGCATATCTGTTAGAGCATTTTAAATACTGCAAAAAAGTAGTTTTAATAGATAGAAATTATTTATGTGCATTTTTCAGTGTCACTCATAGGTAAATATATTTCCCCTCTTTACAGATACTTGTTCCATAACAAACTGAATGTATTGGTCATATCTTAAGAAGTGAAGGTCCAGATTTTTCTCAATTTACACAGAATGCTGCATGGAAACACAATAAATGAGATGGGCATTTTTATTTAAAAAAACTGCAAATTCTGTTAAAATTCTTACCATCTAGAAATGTATGTATAGCAGTCTTTGCTTTTCCCCCATATGAGATGATTTGTGTCATCCCTGTTACTGATACGCTGTAGAAAGTTTAATAATAGTACAATTTTATTACTACAGAAATCTCTGTTATGGCAACATAAATCTCATATGACAAACTTGAGACAAAATCGTATTAATTGTGCCCTTCTATAGACTTCAGCTGAGTCACGTCCAGATTCTTTGACAAAACTAAATATGAAGAAATGCAAAGAGGCTGCTCGTCAGTTATGTCTATAGTGACAAAGCTAAAATAACTTAAAATAGGTGGTAACTGAGCTAACACTTCCTGGAGAGAAGACAGGTGTGTAGACATTGAGTTTGACTCTTTTATGATTACAAAGTCCTCAACCCCATTTCTCAGGTAACTAGCTTTAATGTAGAAATAAAAGAATCTAGTACAATATTAACTGTAGTAATTGAGATGAATATGTTGTAGCAGGAATCCTGGCACGATGGCCTGTACGACAGGGGAAGAACAACATTTGTTCTGGTAGCATAAACTCATGAAGACAAATGGGGATCTCTTCTCAGGCTGGGTTCCTCTCGATGGGGAACACCATCGTGCTTTGCTTCTCACGCAAATGGCAGCCGCTGAGATGAAGCTGTGGGTCACTGGATGAATCTCTGCCACAGTTGCTTGCCCGTGCTGCGCGGCACCGAGCGCGTTTTCCAGAGGGATTGTGTGTGGGTGGGGGCAGCGCAGAGAGGAAAAAAACCGAACAGGAGGGATTATAAAGAAAGCAAGGGAGGTGATTTAAAAGCCTTCATGTGGAAAGAGGGGCTTAGAGATGGCTTCTTTTCCTCACTTTTTGCATGGAGACTTTTCTTAATTTTCTAGCATCTCTAATTACCTAGCTTTGTTTCAGTGGGCTTCAATATACGTGCAGGGATTTGCATGAAAGTGAGAACTGTTACTCACAAAGATTAAAATTTGGCTTTGCTTCTGCTCAGTCTAGTTATCTTGGTTTTATTGTAATGATTTAGATTCTGAGGATAATTACCACAGTATCTGATATGGACTAAAAGCTCGCGGGAGAGCTATTTTTAACCACGGTACTAGAAGTTACAGTAAATTATTAATAAATCCAATATCTAATTTGGCAAAACCTGATAGTACTTGCCTTAGCTGTTCATAAGCTACATAGTAGGCTGTTGAAGGAGTTTCTTTAAAAATTACGCAGAAGTAGCAATTTGTAAAGGAAGACTGCATTTTGTTGTCCTGACCACTCCTGTTAGGGTGTAGATAATCAGCTTGAGCATCAGGGATAAAAACCTGAAACAAGTGTGCAATGGTTTTTCGTTTTAATTTTACAGTTGTTATTGCTTATCAGAAATAGCCTGTTTGTTTCTGTATGATGTACTGGAAAAACGGATCTGTATTAATTGCAAATTTTTCCTAATGGAATTGTTTTTAATGGAGATGTAGTGTACTGCGGAGGTCGGAGCTCCTGACGGGCAGGCAGGGTTCGGCCGCGGCCTGGCAGGGCTGGGATGGGATGGGGGACTCGGGGCACCCTCAGAGCAGGAGAAGGTCCCGGGGGCCGGACCGTGGGTGAGCTGCAGTCTGCATCTTCCCTCTTGGTAATGCTGCAGCTCCCGGTTCGGAGTTTCTGCTGACATGGGTCACCTTTAAATTTAGGCGTGCAAACTGTCGCGATTACAAGTATAATCTGATGTCAAGAGACATAGACTGTTTGCGACCTTGGGTGAATCACTTGGTCTTACGAGGAATAGAGACATTATTTGAGTAATAAAGTTACTACCTCGGAAAGTCAGGAGCATGTTTCTTTTTTTGTTTCTTTTTTTTTTTTTTTTTAATTTAACAGGTCCATTCAGGAGTATGAGGTATATGGGGAGTTCGGTGTTTTTACAGAGCCCAGTGGGTATTCCACTCATAAGGTATTCATCAATCCTTCAATGAAATGTGCTTTCTCTTTCTTCCTTTTAATATTTTCATTCATTTAATGACAAAAGTAGATTTAAGAAGTGGGGGAAATCGAAACCTCCATGAACGAGAACTGACTTTTCCTGCGTTGCCGTTTCTTACTGGAAGGGGCAGCATGTCCTGAAAACACAAGATCTCAGTTTGTAGCCCTCATTCCTGTGGCCACGGACGTTTCAACCACAGGCAAAATGCTGGGCAGAAATGATGCTTAATGTACAGATGTTACTCCTACGTGGTTTTGGCAAATAGGAAGATTTCTTAAAAATGAGAATTCGTAGGTTCTGAAACTATTTGCATAAAAAGTTGAATAGTTTAATCTAAAAAAAATACTCAGCTTAGCTTTACAAACCAGAGAAAATGAGCCATCCTTTCCCTTTTATGCTAAAGCGTGCTGATCAGAGCACTGCCCAGGATGGGGGAAACCTGAGTCAGCACTGGGGCTGTAAGTCATACCTCGTCCACCGCCGGCAGGTGCTTACTGCAGGCTTTCCTGGCCCAGGCACTCTGCTTCCTCTGTTGCTCTTGTTCCAAGAGAACTAAAATGTCCGAACTTGCTTCAGATCTTCTGTTTGAATGAACTGAAGATAAGATTTGAGTGTCAGGAGGCTTGAGTTCGGAAAGATGTCTTAACTGCTTGCTTCTAAGGCCAGTCTCCTTTGGTCGCTTCGTTGGAGAAGGTTCACTGTGAAAGCAGCACCTGCTGACGGGGAGATCAGTTTGGTGACAGATCTGAGCTAACCTGGTGAGCTGTGCTGCCAAAGGGGTCTGTCCCACTTCCTTCCGCTACTGTGTGCGGCAGTGGGAGCACAGAAGGGAGGTCAGGATGGCTCCTGTCCCCACGGGGCAGCTCTCGCGTTGCCCTGCCTGTCCTGCAGAGTCGCCAGAGGCACACACAACTCTTCTCTGAAAGGGAACTCCTCTTTCTCCTCTCTGTTTGGTGAATCTCGCCTTCATTTCCAGCTTCCATTACAAGACTGAAACAGAACACGGCGTGTCAAAATGAAATTTTGAGAGGGTTTGAGCAAGAGAAGAAGCTATTTCAAATTCAGTTCTGTCTGCTGAACTGAGAAATCAATTATTCACAGACCCTGAGTTAGGACATAAAATGAAATAGTGTATTATCTCCAGTTAACTTTTCTCTCTGTTTTACGCAGGGTATTTGAGCTTAGACATTGCGGGGGGGAAGTGTGTTGATGGTTTTTGTTTTTGTTGTTTGTTCTGTGGTGTTGTTTTGAGTGGGGTTTTTTGGTTTTTCAGTTTTTGTGCAGTGGGATCTTTATGGACTAGAATGTGTGGAGAATGCACTGCCTGGGATGGATATCTGCTCTTGACTGGATGGGGAGAACGACCCCTGAATTCTCAAGGCACCTTATTTGACGTCTGTCCAAGTATGGTGCGAAGCTGAAACCACTGGGGCTGAGTTCTGCTGTGGTCACGGTTTGAGATGTAGTGGCTGCAGAGCCGACACATGAGCAGAACATAACTACAAATGTGCTTTCAGTTATTGATAATCTCTTTCACTATAAAAAAATAGGTCATTGAGAATAGCAAGAAATGTAAAAATGTTAAACTATATATATTTCAACCAATGAGGCTTTTTTTCAGATCTGATCTTAGGCTCTTCTGATGTAATGCTGTGAAGTTTTTAATTTCTTTTAGCTCCTATCTTTTTATACTGTCTCTGAAAATACGCATCATGAATGGGTGGTTAATATTAAGACACTATATTCTGCATGCTTTGACTTGCATCAGGCAATCCTTACCCTAAAGGAATATTTGACCTAAGGGAAAAATAGCGCAGCAATTAATTGGAGGCAATACACAACTCTAATGGTCCCTTTTAGGATGCTTTAGCAAATCTTTGCAGTCAGCAAGAGGGTGACAGGTGGCTGTCTGTCCTCCTGAATACCCATTTATCTAGAGATGGAATCATCTTTATTGTCTTCATGCAGTTACCCCAGGGCAGGGTGTGTCTCAGTACTGTGGCTTCAAGCTATTTATCCTGGGATAGGAGGGAGTCGGCTGTTCCTGGCTGGGCACCACTGGGGAGAGATACAGGGAGGCAGAAATGGCATTTGGATTAGGATCCCTTTGGCTTTATAGCTTCTCAGCTCAGAACTCTCTTGTTTGTAATGAATCTTCATTCCCCTGGTGTCATTGCTGCATCTTATCTAGGATTTGTCATTCCGTCATCAGTCCCTTTTCTTCCTGATTTTGCGTGTTCCATTTTTACTTTTCTTTAAGAATCTTTTCCGTGTCCGTTTGATTCCAGCTTCCTCATTGGTTTCTAGCTTTACGCTCATCCCCGTGTTCAGTCCCACAACATCAGTTTGTGTTTTCTGGTCTAGGGCTTAACTTTCCGACAACGCTTTGCATGCCTTGTGCTCTTACACATGCGTTATTTTCCAAGTCAGAGGACATGGGGGTTTTTGCTGTAGTGTATTATTTTGTTTTCCAGAGAAGGGAGGCTTTAGGTGAAAGGAAGCCATTGTTTTTTAAATTTTCCAAGATCCAAATGCTCTCTGGTTGATGACACATTTGTTGTGCCATCTATCAGTGCTTTTGAAGTGGTAGGGGAGGGAGGGCATTATGCTTTTCCATGAAGTTCCCGAGCTCTGCTGAATGGGGGAGGGAACTTAATTTTATGTTTAGGCAATGATTCATGACTGTAAATGCTTTTTGTATAAAGCTCTGACTTAACATTCCAATATATGAAAATACCATTCCTTTACAGATGCAACTGGTAGATACAGCCGAATAAGAGAATTAGAAAGCTTTCTATTGTGTTTATTTTGTTTTTGGGACTGACTTGAAAATTCCACTTAGAAAGATCTCAGTTATTCATTAAACTGAGTAGGTGTTCTGAAACAATTTCAAACTTATTTACAGAACTTCATACAGATTATATCTGTTTATAGAATTTCACAGGTTTAATGGAAAAAGTCCGCAAATGTGGTCTTACTCTTCCTTAAATTATAAATAGTTTTTCCATGAAAGATGTGCTGTTTTCTTTTCCTTTGGTTTTCTCTTACTCTTTGTTTTATTAGTCATTGGAATGTGCTAACATTCCTAGCACTGAAGAGATCTAAAAATTGAATCTAAAGCACTGGAAATGGTCTTCTCTCTTCCTTGTGCTATATCTATTTACATGAAAAAGACTGGGTTATTGACACTCTATCATATTTATTGTCGGTTCCTGGGTCTTGTTGCCATAGTTACATCTGGTAGTCAGAAAGAGTTTTGCTGGGTTCAAAGTTATGCTAATTGTCAGTTTCTTAGGGAGAATAATCCTGGAATTTCAGGGAGTAATCATTCTTTCTTGCTCTAAAACTTGAGGAAACTCTTTAGTTTCCAACCACAACAATATCCCCCAAGCCCAGTCCGATACCCAGGCTGTGTGCACTTAATTTTTCTCAGAGAATGTTTTTGTGCTTGAATGCTTTTTGCCGTTTGATCAATCCTCTTGCTTTTCTCATCTTCCCCCATCTCAGAAAAACAGTAGCCCTTTTCTGACGCTAGTATAGATTTCTCTGGAGAAGTGACAGCAATACAGTGTCTGTCTTGAGGTTCAGGGTCCTGATTGTTGTGGGTAATGCAGCCTATTATCCAAAGAAAGATAAGCGCGGTTAAGCACATGGAAAAGCAAAATATTACTACTGATGCACCATTAATCTTTTACATGTTCTTAAAGTAAATTGACTTACTCTTACAAAAGAAAGAAACAAATAAAAACCAAACAAAAAACCTCACCAGAACTCTAATGTTTGGCCCTGGGTTGTCTCTCATGTTCCACGAAAAGAGAAGCTTCCATCCCGCAGTTGACTAGGGAGATGAGGAAGGGCTGCCAGTCCAGCTGCCTTTAATGGCCACATAATGCTCTATAGTCAAGGTGTCTTAAACTGAGTCTTCTGGATGATGTCCAGTGGTTACCTAATTAACACATAGAAGCTTGGCACTTCTAAGTCACCAAAGTTATCAGAGGAGCTTCTAGAACTAGATAAACTTCGTCTCTCTCAATGAAGGAGCAATCCAGGAGGAATTACTGCAACTATTGCACTAAACACCTCAAAGTCTGATTTAAGGGCATTCAAACGCTTTCTTTGGACTGGTGATAACTAAAGACTTTGCAAAGGTGAAATTTTTATTGAGAAGCAAGCTAAAGTCTCTTGAACATTCCTTTTTAACCAGCTTCTTTGAGGCTGCTTGGCCCTGAGGTGGGTTGGTAGCTGGTGGTGGAGCCTGGCCTAGGATGCACCAGTGATGGAGAACAGTTGCAGCCTCTGGCTAAAGCTGGTGCCCCAGGGACTGCGGGGTTGCTGGAGACATAGAGGGGTGAGTGGGAAGGTTTGAGATGGTGTATTTAGGAAATGGGGGCTGGGCTGGATGAGTCTGCCTTGCTATCTTCGGAAATACTAGGGTGGTTCTCGGGAGGGGGGGGAGGTGGGAGGCAGTGGGGGGCTGCGTTACACTGCTGGGCATTCACTTACACCATTGAGCTCCTCTCTGGGCGTTTGGAGTCTCTGAATTGTCCTGCGTTCAGGCCACCCTTTCTCTTCTGCAGTGTGTGTCCACCCTGGGAAACTTCTGTTCCTAGGGTGCTCCTGGCAGCTCGCAGTGTGCCGTGGAAGAACCTGACTGCCCAAGGAATTTACAAATGTCTGGGATTTTCGTTTAAAGCTTAGTGACCAGGGAGGAGTCTGAAATGGAACTTGCTGAAATCAGAGACATGGTCTAGTGAGTGAGAGAAATGATGTGCCGGGAGGTCTGCGTCTATCCCTGCCTCTTCTGTTGATTTGCTGCAGCATTGCAGATTTCATTTATGCTCTATGAGCCCTTAATGACACTTTTTTAAAATGGGAGAAAATATGAAGAGGGGTAGCAGTGATGGCTAAGTGGCTCCTTTAATAATATTTAAAAGATTTTATGTATTAAAGTTTGTAGAATCCTGGCAATCCTTGTCTGTGGCAGTCATATATGATAAGTATATTTTTATTGTAGTTCTGTGTTGGAACGTGCTACAACAACAGTGGTGTTAAGCCTGTTGAGATTGCCGAGGTTCAAACTGTAGTTTACAGGTTCTGAGCTTGAATTCAAAGTGTGGGCTCTGTATTCGGCCTAAAGCTACAGGCCCTTTCTCCTGTTGTTTGGCAGCAATTGCGTGCCTGTCTCCCCTTAGCACTAGCTCTGACAGGCTGCTTTTCGAAAGTGGCTGAATATTCTTAAATTTAGTACCTTGTTTTATCAATTTAAATTTGTGGGGTTTTTTTCTTGGTAATAAGATATGATATAGAAATGTATATCATGTATTTGCCTTGGGTAGTTTAAACTGCATTCTGTTAGCATTTGTTTGGGAGGCCACTTTTTTCTGCTCTTTCAAAGTGCTGTGCTGTCCATTTGCTTCAAAGAGCTTGTGATTTAGACTCACGTATAAGAGACAAATTTATCTATAATGGTGTTAAAATTATCTTTTAGTATACCAGTCTTCTTGTAACTTGACTTGGTTTATAGTGCTACCTTCAGAGAGAACAGGATTCTCGCATCCTAAAATGTAAGACATCTGAATAAGTACAATTTATTTAGCCACTGAGGTATTTAGAAAAATCCACCTCCTATAATCTGTGCAAATTTAAGATTAACATCCTGTTGCTTTATTATTTTGCTTGTTTAAATGGCTACTAACTGAAACTTGTAATCAATTCTCTATTACATGCATTCGAAATTTTCCAGTTTGTTTAGTCTTTGCCTTTTTCCCCTGTGTGTACTCTAGTGCTTAGTTTTCTTTGCAGATTTACATAAAAATGACCTCTGAAGGCCTTGAGAAAGGACTATGCTGAGAATGTCATGTTCCTGAATGACTGCTTCTTGGGTCTTTTGCTATTGTCATCTTAAAAGCACAGAGAAATTTGCTTGTAGTATTGTTATAATTATGTACCCGAAGCATGGTCTTCTCTGCCTTCTTTGAACACTGTATTACGCAGTGGCTTAAAAGTCTTTTGCCAGAGGAGACTTGTCTTTTTTTTTTTTTTTTTTAAAGTGGTATTAAATGACCGATTTTCCATTGCTGTGAAGCTGTCTGCAGTTAAGTAGATCTTAGAATCAAATCATGTTTAAATCATAAGGCCACTGTGTTAAAGTTATGGGGATGGGACTGAAAGTTTTCTGAAGTTTGTGTTTGAATTGGGTACTTTAAGTCAACTGCGTCCTTTGTTCCCAAGTTGGGCAGCAGCCAAATTGTGCTATATCTATTTCTACTCCTTCAATGAATTGCAGGCATTTTCAGCTTTATTTTATGCCTCAGTTGAACATGCTATATTTTTTGGGTGGGGATAAGGAAAAGAAGAAAAGAACCAGTCTCCGAATGCTAGGGCATAATACAATGAGCTATAGAACATTGCTATTGATGAATTTCTACTGACTTCAAATGGGTGCTCAGTAGCTTCCTGGTTTGAACCCTCTGTGTCTGGTAGCTGGTAGCTGCTGTGAAAAGCTGGATGTTTTTGTGTGTGTGTGTGTGTGTGTGTGT
>VYZM01002723.1:177007-222406 GCA_013398915.1 Dromas ardeola
TGTGTGTGTGTACATATATATATAAAAAACCTTTATCTCAGCGTCAACAGTAGAGCGCCATAAGCTTCTGCTGGTGAGACTATAGCCATTAGTTAACTTTGAGAACAGGTATGACTCTTCCATATGGCAATGCTCAGCTTAATCTCTGGGACTTTGTAATTGTGTATAAAGAATTGAGTCTATCAGCTTGTAATTAACACGTTGCCTTTTCCCCTATCTGATCTATAATTTCTTTAAGAATGTATGTCTGTGTTTATTGTATTTCATGGGAGAGAAGAGCAAATCAAAGCATTCATTTCTCTTACTGAATAAAAAATGTCAACCTAATAATATTTTAAAGATGAAGTGTTCATGCATAACTTACCATCTAGATTAACAGGGTTCTGTTAATAGTCATCTGCTTCAAAAATCACTTAGTGTGGCTGGCTGGTTGTTTCCTAACCCTGTTATGAAGGTCGTACTGTCTGCTGGTAGAGAGGACCTGCCGCAGTACTTAAGTTATGGCCTAATATTACATGATTTTGATGCATGACGGTATGATTATGCAGTCAGCTGCAATGTGATTCATGAGATCCAATTTTGTAGTGCCTGGGATGTTGTTGAAGCTGGTGCTATGATTATGACTTTGTGTTAAGACATTATTTCCAAACCCAAATTTTCTTCCTCTTAAAATATTGCCAGTGTATATTCTTATCCTAGCTGATATTGAGGATCTAGTTGTGCCCTTACATTGACACTAAAGTCTACCCTTTTGGGGTCAGAGCATTAGATTCTGAAAAGAGAAGTCGTAAGATACAGAATGGTGCTGCTAGCTCCTGTTGAGTACAACCCCCTTGTTGGACAAATCGCACAAGGTTTAGATACGCGGATGTTTCATACCAGTAAGAAAGATTCCCAGAAAGTGAACTAACACCATAAATAATCAAGAACACGCCATCACAAAACATTCTGTGGTCTATTTATGTTCACAAATGTGATTTAATTTTAATTATTTATGACTCCTCTTTTATGCAGTGGTATTCCATAAAAGTAATGGAGTCTTCATAATACGAGATCTTTCTACAGCTCAATCGTGAAATCTTTGCTGTGAAGTGTGGTAAGAATGCCAGATTGTCAGCAGGAATTTTTGTTCTTGAATTTGGTCAATTGTATGGCTCTGTGGTACATTTGTTTGTCTTTATTCTGTATACCTTTTGGACCAAAGACCAATCCCACTTCTGTTTCGTAGTTGTCTGCCACTACGTGTAATAGGAATTAAAGTACATGCCCACCTTAAACGGGAGGGAAATGGGGGACAAACCAGCTGGACTCTCTTAAAACAGGTGTTGCCAGAGGAAAATGACCACATACTGTCCTGCTCTGGATGATACGCAAATCTCTTTCCTGTTTAGGGAATAGATTTATACATCCCTGGAGGTATTCAAAAGAGGTATAGATGTGGCACGTAGGGACATGGTTTAGTGGTGGACTTGGCAGCGTTGGGTTTATGGTTGGACTGGACGATCTTAAAGGTTTTTTCCAACCTCAGTGATTCTGCAGTTCTGTCTAGTTTGTGTGGCTCACTGCAGCAGAGTTCTAGTGAAGCCACACGGTACAAATCTACTGGTTCATCATATGTCTGTTGTTATAGTTGTTCTTAATATTCATTTTGCACTTTTCTTTTGGAAAAAAATGCACAAGAATTATATGCAACTTTTTTTTCAGCGTAGACTGATGTTGTGAGCAGTGAAAGCTTCAAGAGTGCATGCATGCTATAAACCTGCAAATTGCATTGCGACCTGTGATACATATGAGGGTATGTGATCATGTAGTGCAGTGAAAGTGCCACCAAAAAAGACTTTGTCTTGCCTTGTTTAGTGTATGTGACAATACGCACATGGGGCAGGGTTAGAGGGGACGTGACTGAGGGCAGTTTGGCAGGTCTTTGCTGTTGCAGAAGCTGTGGCTATGTAACTTACACATAAACCTCAAACCATTTTCCTCAGCAAACCTGGTTTATAATAAATATGCATATATATTCTGGAACTTTCTTATCTGTAAATGTGATATTTTTACAAACGTGTGCTTACTTGCAGTCAGCACAACCTGCAGTCAAATTCAGCGACATTAAATTAATTGGTGTTTAATGACCAAGTTCCATTTGGCAGACAGCAGTGTGGTTTAGGCGAACAGCATAAAAGGATGGATTTCTTTGTACTCTTCATTTATAATGGTATCTTTGCCATGGTGAAAGTGTGTATGTACATACATACAAGTATGTAATATGTAAAAATAAATGTAATTGGCTCACAGTGTTTCAGGAGATTCATAAGTAATTTTATGCTGAGATTATTTTTTTTTTCTCTAGGACGCATTAATCGCATATACATGTGAGAATGTATATATGAATGCCATAAATGAGTTGTCTATACAGCAGATTTAGAAAGTAATTTAAATTAGCTATAACAAAAAAAAGTGAGGAAACATAGAAGTGTATTTTTAAAAATGAATGATGTGACTATTGAAAAGCAGTATGTATTTTGAAATAAATAGGGATATAAGATGAAAAACGTTCAGCCAGATTTTGCAGATGTCAGGTGTGCAGTTATGTGGAAAAAAGATGCGTAGTATGTAACTAATGTGATGGGGATTCAGGGATTCGTTATGCAAGAGAGCGCGGGGATGCGTTATGCAATAAGTGCTGTGGAAGCGCTCACGGCTGCCATGGAGGTGACGGTCTTAAATAACACATAATTGTACACACATGGCAGGCTTTTTTTTGGTCTGTTGATCTTTCCCAAACAAAATTGCTAACGAGCAATGAAGCTAAGTACTATAAAACTTCTTATAAAGACTCACTTAATGTATTTCCGTTTTATCGTAATAACCACAACTTACTTTGGTTAGAAATATCCATTTATGATTTTATGGCAAATAAATTTAATTTACAATTTAGGCTGTAATTATATGACTCCATATTATGCTTTAAGCTGATGGAGCAGTTCTAAGGAGAAGTTGTTCAGAAATCCAGTGGACAAGGTTTGCCTGCAGTACAAGTCTGTCACCTGTTTATGATTTAATCCTTGGCTGTCGCTGGGTCAGGCCTGACCCACGAACACACATACACGTGAACTCTCCGGTTAACACTGGCGTATTTGTTGTCTCACGGAGCACGTGAAGGTCTAGGGTTAGTCTTATGTATTACGTTGAAGATGTAAAGCTACAAAAAAGGTCGTGGGTTGCTCCCATCTTAATGGGGTTCAGGATTCTCAGAAATTTCTTGAACCAGTAAAGGTCAGGGTTTGGCCTTTTTTAACACTCCCACGCTGCAGAGTGTCCAAATCCATTGTCAGTGATTGGGTACAGTCGTATGGGTCGAACTCTTCCTCAGTTTATGAAGCAGCTGTAATTCAGTGCAGATATGAGTGTTTGAGTTGTTTTCTGTGAAACTCAGTTGAAATAAAATAAATTCCGTTTGTCTTTTCCATGACTATTTAAGGCAGAAAGTTCCATAATGCGGGAATCCAAAAGCACCTTACCTTGGCTAGGTGACCTGAGTCTTTGTTTATCTGGGCGATTCTTAATTATGTCTAGCCAGCCCTAAGTGAGAATTTTCTACTGGTTCTTAGTCTCGGAGCTACTTACCCAGTCCCTGAAAGTCAGGGGAAGCTGGTGTTAATGAGGGAAATACAGTACAGGACTGTGGTGGAGTCCACGGCGGTTTCCCTTAGGGCATTAATTACTCACTAGACAGGACTTGCTCTTGCTCAGGGCAAGGTGCTGGGAACGAAGCCTCAGGCTGTGTTTGCACCAGCAATTAGGCCTTCTCTCCCCTCTCAACACCCACCAAGCCATGCAAATAACTTCACCTCGACAGCACTCCTCTGCCATCCCTTCTGCCCATGGGAACAGGGGGTTGGAAGAGTCAGGCTCTAAGGGAGCACGTGCTGCCCCGGTGCTGGGCAGTAGCCGGGAGATGGTGCTGTGTAGGTGCCTCTGGGACACTGTTTCTGCGCCTCACTTGCAGAAAGTCGATCAGGTTCCTCTCCAGGAGCAGCAGAGCGGGGAAGGAACACTGATGTGGGCCGTGGTGTTGCTGGGAGGCTGTGCTGGTGCTTGCCAGTCAGCAACAGTGACTGGTCAGTCTTTCCTTCCATCTTCTCTTCCAGTTTAGAGCGATGATGTGTTGGGAGGTAGCAATTACAGAGAAATTATTCAGAACTGACACGTGCCTGTCTCTGTCCTACCTGGGCAGCAGAAGTTGGCTGAAGGATTGTTAGTCCAGGGCTGGGGACTGCTGGGCAATGCCCAGGTGCCTGCCTTTGCTCTCAGGACTTGCGTGGTTGGGCTTCAATCCGCTGCTGTGACCCCAGCTCTAGGACTATGGGGTGCGGTTCATGTGGGAAGGACTGGTCAGCTGTGTGCAGGAATTGCTGTATTGATGAGCAGGAGGGACGGTGGCTCAGTCGTGTGCCCTGGCAAGGGACGGAATCTCTGCTGGAGGCTCTAGCACCAGCTGGAAGGTGTTTTGCCAGAGAAGGCACCCAGCCGTATGCTGCACCCAGGCTGCTGGGCAGAGTTCGCCTGTCTTGCTAAGATCTGAGAAACAAAGTCTGCGTTCAGGTTGGTGTAAGCAGGAGAAGTTGTATGGAAAACCTCAGGTGTCATTTTATAATTCTGTGCCAGTTTACCCAATGCAGGTATTGGAAGAGAGCCTGTATCCCAGGAGGGTGTATGTAGGGTACAGGTAAATATTTTGGGTTTGATAGTCTTGTACTTGTGTTTGAATTCCTGTTTTCAGGTGAAGTACGTGTCTAACTTCAGGCGTGTACTGTAGTTCTCCTGCCACTCCATGGGATTTAGGTACACAATTAGGTATCCCACTGAAACGGCACCGGATCACCTCATTTCTCAATCTAAAACGGCACATTGCTGTTATTTAGGTATGTAGTATTACATCATAAAATACTTAATGTTACATGGAACAAACTTTTTTTTTTTTCATTCAAAGTAAGGATATTGGCACTGCTTCTATTCCTTTTAGCTAGAAAAAAGACAGGATGTAAAGTATTATTTTATTTTAAATTATGTTCATATAGGATAGGTGATAGGAAAACAAAGAGTTCTGATTTTACCAAAGCACTTGACTTCACTAGTGCTTAGTGGAAAACAGCTATAAGGTACATACTTTTTATAATAGATGTTCAAAAGTTTACCCCAAGCTTTAACTTAATAAAGAGAATAATCTTTGTTATGCATTTTATGTATACAGTTCTGTTTTCTGGAAGGAGAACTTCAGCCACTGAACAGTGAATTAATTTAAAATAAATTGACCGTGTTTTTATTTGATGTACAGAACGTACTTGATACAATGTACTATTTTTGGAAAATGTAACAAAGTATCAATTCCAATTTCCTTTCCAAATAAACTGGGACTTTAAGTGTAAATAAAACAACTCTGAAATTGTCTTTCATTGTTGTTGTGTACTCTAACCATAATTAGTTAGATGTTTGTGCACCAGGAAGAGAAAAGTACACAGTAGTATTACTAGAATAAAGACGTTTAGCGTGTTTTCCCGTTTGGTTTGGTGGCTGAGAGCCAGGGCCGAGGTGGGACCATGAGCCCGTGCTGACGCTGAGCAAGCTCTGCCAGCCTTGGGCAGAGGTGTCTGTGGAGGGAGCAGGTGTAAGGCACTGTGATAAGGAGCTCCCACCCGCTGAGTTAGAGCCTGCTCACTTATCTGCCTCCTCTGATCCCAGACAAGTAAATCGGCCGCTTCTGAGCTGAAAACACACAGAGTGATCTGATAGCAAAATTCGATACGGTATTGCTGCAAGTCGCATGGGCGTGCGGGTGGTCGGCCCCAGGGCAGGGCTGGCAGCGCGGCTTTTCCTTCCAGCAGTGCTTTAGCCTGTTCAATAAACTTAATTTACATTTCAGATCTTATGAATTGATAGTCAGTTTTGACCAAAAATAAAGATTGCAAATAAAATTAACTTCCTTTACTAGAAATTAAGTATTTAGCTGCTTTTTTTTTTTAATTTAAAGAACATTATGCTTGAGTTTTTCTGCTATCTGTGGGGACACTGATTCTCCCATCTCAAATCATTATTCTGAAAGTAAACATCATTGCTCAGCTGCATTGTTTGAATAGCACTAACAAAGGTCTTTTGACACCTCTCTCTTTCTTTGGTATTGCAACAATAAAAGAGTATACATACCTAGCAGGTAATACACAGTCGAGTTACTCAGCTGCTTGAGCAGATGGACATTATCTTTTTGAAATAGAGCTGACCTTAAATACCTGGCCGCGTTTGCCTTAGAGAAGGTAGGTAGGAGGCAGGCAGAGAGCACAGGCAGGTTGTCAGAAGCACCCAGGGCAGCCGGGAGGCCTGTCACACCCAGCTGCCATTCAGTGTGGGGTTTTTCTCTTTAACACTCACAACTAGGATGCTGGAGGGGGCTATGCGAGTGTAAATCCTTAGCATTCCTCAGTAACGTGTCCAGGTTGTAGGTACCATAAATTTACTCTCTGTGTCTTCATAAGACAGTGTGAATTGGAGTGTATCCTGGCAGAGTCCCTTTGGTGTCTTGCTGCGGCGCCATCTTTCCTGGCACGCTCATTCCTCTGAAGGTGGATTATCTGAGACAGACCCCAGAAACTCCAGTGGTTTCTTCAGAGCATTCACCCCTCCTTAGCAGAGGCGCTTTCCAGCTAGTTGTGCTTTCTTCTGTGGCACTCTGCTTGGAGCTTCCCCCATCCTGAAGGACAGCTTTAGAATGGTTAAAACAATTGAAATTAAACTTGCGTTATTACAGCTGTTGGTTTGCTGCTTTAGGTACTAAAAAGAGAATAAACTTGGAATACTTTCTTTTTCTTCAGTTTCAGATACAAGTGCCCAAAGCCTTTAAGAACTTATATTATGAGTGTGCATCTTCGATTTGATTTGCACTCCTCTTGCAAGTTCTGCGTTTATAATATTTATAATATGCAATATTTATAACGTGCAACTTGGGAAGACAACTTGATTCCTAGCGCGCCATGTATGCCTCTCTTCTTTTCAGCTTTCCGTTTCAGTATATCAGTGTCTAAAGGAATGCCCCCTACTTCCAGTGAGCGCACAGCTCGCTCTTCCAAGGATCTCATTGAATTCCAAAGGCCTAGTGGCAGTGGGAAGCACCGGGCCCAGCTTTTCTTTGCACACATCAATTATGAGATCTATGGCATTGTCTCAACATCTTTATCTTCTCTGTGGGACACAGCACGTTGCTTCAGCACCACATATTAAGTAATGGAACCACCTTCTGCCTGGGGAGAAGGTTTGATTCAAGATCCCTATGTGCTTTACTCCATCTGCCTCCAAGGCAATACCATTGGAACATAAAAGTAAGGAATCACATGAATATTAAAATACCAGCTCTTGATATGACAGGTACCATAGCTTATGCACATACTGTGGTACTTAAGGAATCCAAAAGACGGTTTTAGATAAAAATGAGTTTTGACTTTGTCTACCGCTAACACATTAAGGCTATTTAAAATTGAGTAGTTTTCAGTTTTGTGGCTTTTTTCCAGAATACTATTAACTCTTAATTTGCCGCAGGGCAACTAAGATACAAAAGTTTGTTGTGATGGTAAGTTTCATTTTGAGACTTTGACACATCCCTGCTGAAACCTGTTTACATGATGTTGAGGAAACAGTTCACATCTTGTCATGAATATCACAACGATCTGCATTGCCAGGGGCGAGGCACTTTAATTTCTCTGGTAGGATGACAGCGCTCTGCTGGAACCCGTCCGTTTAAGCCCAGCTGAGAGCCAGCAATTACTATGTCAATTTGCAGAAAGACGGTAAGCTTTGAAATCACCTCCCTAATTCAGAATTCAAAGTTACTTTCCCAAGGTTTTCTGGCTACTTTACTGTAAACTTTTAAGATTACGGATTATATTCCTGTGATTCAAAAGGGAATTTTTCTTTCTTTTTTTTTTTTTTTCTTCAAGACATGTTAGATTCTTCTCATTTACCTGATGACAGCTATGATACATTAGGTCCTTTTTGTTCTTGACTGCTGAGTGTAAATCTTGCCTGATGCTTTCAGGCAAGTTATGTAGCTTTAGTCAGGTAAGTGACAGCAGAAGATGGCTAATAATCCTTGCTCCTAGCTTAATGCTCTATTTTTTGACATGACAGAGCTGTTGACATAAAGAAAATGATTTGCAAATTCAGCTGTTAAGATTTATTTGGTCAGTCATTACAGAGAAGAATTACTTTTATATAGTAATAGTGCATTTTAAGTAAATTGAAAAGACAAGCTCTTATGTCTCTTAAGAAACCTGTAGAGGCATAAAAAACATGTATGAGTTTCTCCAAGCAACTCAGATGAGAAATCACTATATGCCAGGTATGAACACCTCTTTGTGTGTTTTCGTATTGTTAAGGAGAGGACTTGGTGAAGCCAGATCATACGCAGACTTTTAAAATCTACAATAGAAGATTCCACATTAAATCTAGACCAAACCCAGCCCTGTTTAGTTTTATTGGACCCTGAAATCATTTTCTTGAATAACTAGTTTCTTAAACTTTCAAATTTCGGTTGGTACTGATTTGAGAGCAGTGGTTTCTGGACAGAATCTTGCAAACTGCTCCTTGTCTATGAAACCAAGGTAAATGATTAGTGAAACTGTTTTAAAATGCTTTCAGTAGCGCTTGAAATGAAAAGTTTTATGATGATAGACAGTATTCTGCAAGAGATTGAAGAATTTGCTGTTGGTCTTTTGATCTAAACTTTAAGATTACACTATTCATTTTAGTGGAAAAAATTATAGTCTGATTAAAATGAAGCAAATATGTTTAACAATGTAAAGTGATGTATTACGAAGATGCATCTTCTTGGCTAAGAGAGAGGGCCGGAGAGAAGAGGAAGGGGAGACCCTGCCAAGGCCTTGCCTGCTGTGAGGATAAAAGCTAGGCGGGAATTGCTGCAGGTACATCCAATGCCTGATGTTAACTTGCTGAAAATTTAATTCTACACCATGTGTCCCTGGAAGAAATGCTGTTCAGACATTTGAGTAACTGCTCTGCAGCACATTTGCTTATTGGCTTGTGGAGGGAGAAGTGTGCCTTTGTCCTCTCTGCAGCGTGTTGGGAAGAAAACAGTGTACGCGGTTGGACTCTCAGCAGGGAGAAAGGCAGAGGAGAGACGTGTTATTGTAATAATGGCAAGGTCGGCAGCGAGATCTGCCGTGTAGCACAGTACAAAAGATTAATGTCGTATGAATCTGTCTTTAACATGAAGCATAAAATAATCTGTCTTTGGCTGTAGAATATGTTAGTAAAGATTTTAAAATTACAGGGCCTGGTTATCTGTCAAGTTTCTAACAAGAGGGATCGTATTTAATTGATAAACAGATTAATTCTCGCAGACAATAGCCGCCTCGTTTAATTGTGAAGATTTCAATCAGACTAAGTACTCTTTATATAAAAAACACATTAAAAAACTAACTGTCCTTGTACTTGGTTGTCTGTGCTCTGTATTTAGGAAGAATGGTCTTAAATTTTTCTTAACTTGTAAAAATGTGTCATATGCACCTAGGTATAGACAACCGGTTGTTCTTGTATGGCTGTCATTGCATCTTTGTGAACATATATGCTGGATCTGCGAAAGAAGCTATATTTTTACTCATGTAATTGAGATTTTTGTCATAAACCCATTAACTGTAAAGGAAACAGTAAATTCAAAATGATCAGTTCCATGGAAACAGGGCATTTACTTAGAAAATTTAAACTTTCTTTCAACAGTACTCTTCCAAAGACCTATTAATTTAATTTTACAGATTCATATTTCTTTTTTAAGCCCTTATTGATTTGTACTTAGCTGGGGCCAGACTCTCTGGAAGGTTAATCACTCTTCCGGGAATTCCAGGTTGGTCTTGTTTCTCCTTCCAGCTGAAAGTGTGTCACGACCTCAGACTGAATTTAGACTGAATTCGGCAAGCCAGAACTGATTAACGTAGCTGCGCTCTACCATTCGGCAGCTCAGCTGGAATCCTGGTTTTGGCATGTATCCCCAGAGTAGCTTAGAGAAGGGCTGAGCAGGGAGAGGCAGAGCTTCCCAAAAGTGGGTTTGAGGTAGAAACCCAAGGCCATTCTTCAGTATTGAGGATTCTCATGCTTTCATAAAGACAACTGTTAAGACACTTTACTTAAGGCAATCTCAGTGTTTCTCTTAACAGATTTTAGTGCTCCAGGTGTATATCAAGTGTTCCTTGATGATGAAGCTGGTTCCTGGCCTTTGTTCCCGTGCCAGTGTGACCTTGGCTCTGTCACAGGGGCTGCCCTCGGCTCTCAGACCTGTCTGTGGTTAGAAAAAAATGACAAAGACAAAAACTCTTTTGTTGTTGACACGGAAAAGGTTTGTGGAGAAGTTCTACTTTGGGAGGCATCTGCAGAGGTTAATCAGCTGATTTAAGTGGAAGGGAATGACCATCATACACATCTTTATCCTTCTGCTACGGCAGCAGTGATGCTCCAGACACGCACCTTCTTGTCAGGGATAAAGTGGCAAGTGTGTGTTGCCTGCAGTCTGGATATGACAGCTTAAAATATAGGATGATTTAGTAACTACAGTTGGGCTTGTTAAGTATTACACAAGAGATCAATTAATGTGTTTCCTCACTCCTTGTGACTGTGCAGCAGCTGGGTCTGCATTTAGACATCTCTGATGCAATGGAACTGGCTGCTGACGGTTCCGTGGGTGCCGGGGCAGGCCACCAGCCGGAGCCGTGTCCTGGGGACGTACTGTGATCATGGAGCAAGGGAGAGCCGGAGGAGAGACAATGTGAATGTGGTGCTAACCTGGGAAGTTCTGCCTACACAGACCCGATCCAGAGCGGTTTCCCTGGTGCTGTGGAACGTGACCCCACACAGGCCATAAAAGCGTTTTGACCCCTGGAGTAGGGTGTCAGATAGCTGGGTTCCTCGGCCTTTTCTCCCTGCCCCTGCAACACCATCAACCAAAGAGCTTACTTGAAAGAGGGCTCCTGCTTCATCTTAGTTTGTGTAGAGCCTTCCTCACGGTCCATGCCTCTCCCCATGTGAGAACTAATCTTAAAAATTTGGTTTACAGTTCTACTAATGCAATTGCATTTATTTGTTACGTCTCATTTTCTTAGCTATTGCTAGAGATCAGATATCATTTGATGCCCTCATTGGATCTTGCACTGGAGAGAGAATAAGTGATGGAGGTCAGTACAGTGCTTGCATTTGTCTTTTGCTTAAACTTACACTGAAGAACACAGAGGATGAACAACTTCTGAGTTATTAAGCCTGGCTTTGTTATTTTTCTTCACGCTTTTTTAGTTTTACTTGTTTACAATTAAAGAACCGTTTTCTCCAGCTGACAAATTCAGTGTGCTCCTAGAAAAAGAGTGTGGTGAGAGTTTTCACCCGCCACTTCTTCCCCCCTCCTTTTTTATAAAAACTTCTCCAGTGCCGGGAGCTGAGCTTAGCGGTTCATGAGATAACTGGGAGCTAAAAGAACACGACAGTCTCTTTTCATTCTAATAGTTGATTCTGTTATCTTTTACACAGTTGGTTCTGTTTCCCTTTTAAATGTTATATATACCAAATATACCAGGGGAAAAAAAAAAGTTATTTGAGGGGAATCAAGAATATAGGTGTATATTTTTTTCTCATCTGTGTATTAAGGCTATTTAAATTGATCATTGTCATTCTTTGTTTTATGACATTTAAAAAAAAATAATCCCAAAGACTTCCTTGCCCAGGTTCCCACTTGAGGAAGTATATCCGAGAAAAATCTTTGAATAATAGTTGGAGTGAGTGACGGGAATTGAGATCAATTGCAATCCTGCTGACATTGATTGACAGGTGTTAAGTAAGGGATGGAAAAAACATATTCGATCAAGATTAATAGTTTTTTTCAACAATGCTCCTGAGACTCATATAAATAATTTGTTTCCTATAAAGCTGCTTACAGAAGAGAGCCGAATCATGACTTGCTGAAGTCCGTAGGAATGCTGGACATAAAGGTCTTGGAGGACCTTTAAAACTTTATAGCGGTGCATCCTTCATTCAGCTGAAACATCACTACTGTTTAAGATGCTGAAACCATTTAGTATTATGGATGCCTTGCTGTGTCTTAAAAATCCCCTTTTCTCATTCCTCTGGGAAAACTGAAGCGGAAAGTAAACTTGTAAATGCTTTTAAATGATTCGTGTCTTTAACTGGAAACCCACCCACGGCTTTCCCGAAGCGCAGGTCACCGAATCCTTGCGCTGCTTCTAAAGAGAAGGGAGTGTCAAAAATTGCCAAAGATTCGGTCTGGAATTTGCGTGGGAAATGAAGTTACTTCCTGCGTTCTCTCAGTGTTGATGAAATAAAATCTGTTGTGTTTGACCTGTAGTCCAAAACTTTCGAATACAGTGCTAATGGTTGACGTTATCCAAAAGCAGATTTCGTAGCAGGGTTTTTCTGCAACAGCCGAGGAGTCACTGGAGACTACTTGTGGGTCTTGGTTAACGTGTGCCACCTCCAACTCCTGGGGAAAAAAAAGTTTAATGGTATCCCCACCTTTTTATCTTTTGATGTCAGTGTTACATTTTGTATAGCAGAAAGTGTATATTTAAACTTCGATAGTAAAATTGACTCTCATTTCTTTGTGCTTTATGAAAATAGGACGCTTTTTGCTGACTGTTGCATGAAAACACTCAGATACTGTGGTTATCAGCATTATTCACTTTCAACAAATACCTAATTAAAATCGTGGTAAGCCTTTTTCTTCAAAAGGATTTTGCCACCTGTATTTGTGGACTTCTTGACATTTGGAAATTCTAAATGTGTCCACTGCTCCTAGGTACGTGCCTCATCTTCTTTCCCAACACCCCGTGCTTTGTCAGAGCCCACGGGCTGTTCACCGCTGGGTTGACAGGAGCAGTCTGTGCACAGCAACTAAGCAGCTCCTGATGCTGATGGAAATGTTAGATCTGCGCGGGCCCCTGCTGCTGTTCGGCAAATCACGGGCCACGCAACCCCTGTGAGTTTCAATCTATTCCTCTGTTAAAGACATAACGAAGCCAAGCTGGAAAAGGCCTCTTCGGGAGCGCTGGATTTCTGTCAAAAAGAGACCGTGCTCATGGCTGGTGCTGGCAGACAGATTATAGCAGTAACGCGTCCTCGGGAGATAACGCTCCATTATCAACAGTGGGTTTCCTGAACCCTTGCTGTCAGAGTTATTCAGCGTTGAATCCAGACCTGGTCGCTTCCACTGGAATTCTGCAAGGGCTGGGACTGCTTGTCTGCCGAGACCAGGCGCTCTGGCGGCTTCTGCTAGTTCCACAACTGTAGTGCCACCAGTGGGAACTTTATTGGTACCTTCTGTCCAGATAATTTTGTAATTAAAAAACAATGGCGACTTTGAAATGGCCTTTGCCTAATCTATGGTTAGTGCTAACCACCGATTTAACTGTGGCAATACTGCCCATCTGCACTGTTAACCGTTGCTTCTAACAGCCGGCTGACCTAACTGGAATAGTTGGGGTAAACAAATTTGGGCGTAGAGAGTGGTAGTTGCAAGTAAACAGACATAGCTTCCTCCTTGGTGGTAAGTAGATTTGCGTCCCTCTCCTACTGTGAGCCATCCAAATGAACAGTAAAATTTCACCTGATTCATTAATTGGATGAACCAAATGAAAGCATTTAATCATATCCAAGATGGGATGGGAGCTCTTCTCCATAAGTTCCAAAGTGTGTATGTGGATTACGTGGCAGCAGGGACTGCAGTGTCCCTCCTTTGCCAGCCACCAGGGACTGTCCTCCCGGGCGCTGGGGCCTCACGCAGGAGGCAGCCAGCGGTGGACGCTGCTTTGCTCAAGGCAGAGCTACAGGCTGGAATCCAGGCTGCTGGGGAATTAAGCCCAGGCTCCTACCAGTGGGGTGAAATGGCCCATTGTAATGCTGTTTCCAAGGGGATAAAAGAGTCTTCGCTACGTTATTTTGTATTTCCATATTATGGGATTGTACCCCCAATGTCAAAGATTGAGCAAGTCTAAGTTCATGTTGAAGATAAATGAAGAACTTTAAATTTATTTTTTTAAAAAACTAAATACTGCGAATCTTGAAATTCAGAATTCTAAATTCAGAGCTCTGAATTTATAGGGTGAGCTACATTGCTTCTATTAAAGGCGCGGAAATTTCAGATTTAGGTTTCTGGGTGTCGTGCTCTAAATATGCTCCATGACATGCTTGTTCTGGACTTCCGTAATGCCAGTGTAAATTACAGCTTGACATGTGTAAATGTGTTACTTTGCAGCCATGGAACTGTCGTTTTGGTACTACTTTAAAGCTGGAGAAAAAGCTATTCAGAAAAAAAATAATTACTGCCCTTCCATTTCTAGTTAGAGAATGTTTATTTTGAGCTTGAATTGCTGTATGCTCTGCTCTTACCTACAGTCAGATTTAAAGAAACAAACAAATGTTCTTTTTCAGATTAACTGCTACTTTGTGTCAGAGAAAATGAGAGATTCATTACTCACTCTGAAAACAGAAACTGAATCCATGCGCTTGCTGGAATGGGTGGAGCATTCTGTGTAACCCGTGCTCGCTTTTATTCATTCTTTTTCTTCTTAAGTTACACTGGTAGGACCTGTAAACTTTTGCAAAGGTAGATGTAGATAAGGATTGTCATACTTACAACTCAGGAGAAGGCTACGTCTGCAGAATCTGTATTCTGCTTATCTGTGACCAGAAGCAGAATAAGGGAAGAGTCCGTCACAAGAAGACACTGTTTACATTTTTAAAACTTTCTGTTTAAAAAATAGAATGCTTCTGTTTATTTAGTTGTTCTAAAATCTGTTGTTTTGCTGTTATGTGAGGTTTTTTGTTAAGCTCAAATTCCGAGTTAGCGCTGACATTTTTGTTGCTTGTTGACAACTCCTTCTGTGAATAAGTCCCCAGATGAAACGCTGGCTTGCAGTATTAAGGCTTTCCTGTTAATTGAGTTGACCTGGTCCCGTGCGGTGCAAATTTAACGTCTGTGCCATCTCTTTTTTGCAGCCTTAATCGTAGCACAGGGAGGTTTAAAAATAAAATAAAGACTATTCCAAGCAAGCAGAGGGGAGCAGTGCTGTTCCCGAGGGCTGCTGGAGCAAGGCCTTCGGGAGCGGGCTCCATGGAGCCCCACTCCGTGCTGGGGGGCAGGAGGCGAGGGGGCAGCAGAGCTTTCCTCTGGTTCATAGAGAAGAGCTGCTGTGCTCCAGAGGTGGTTCCTGCTGAGGTACCGGTACCCTACGCGTTGTACTTGAACAACTCCGCAGCAGTCGCTCTGCAGGTTGTAGAAGCGTGGTTGATGGAGCCAGGCTGTGTGCAGCCAGGGGGCCCGGTGGGGTCGCGTGGGCCAGTTGTCACCCATCTCACGATTTAGGGTGCAGCCGCTGTCGGGCATCTTCCTGTGGAGCTTCACCTGCTGCTCTGCACACCCCTTTGGCGGCGGGGAGATGAGCTGCTGCCCAAGCGAGGCGCTTCTCCTGGCCTCCAGAGTGTGGGTCCCATCAATGGCCCACGGGGCTCTGGGAGCTGCTGGGCTTTGGTTTTCATGGTGTAATGCTTTATGAGGAATGTATGATCACACACTGTAACACAGATACAACCCAGAGGTTATTTTTAGCAGTGCTGATATGGAATACTAACTTAAGAAACACACGGTTTCTGTAACGTGATTGTGGCTAATGGTTACAAACCAAATTAATTCTAAATATTTGAGGAAATTAGCCTGCGAAACTGGATGCGAGGGAATGAACACATACCAAATTGTTCTGATGAACAGAAATTACCTTCTGAAGTAATGTGAACTTGGGATGACTTTTTACTCTTTGTGTAATGAGGGGAAAATGGTTCATTTTTGCTCTTTAACAGATGCTGCCTTTGAATTGTAACAAGAAGAGGGGAAAACAGATAATGATTTCCAGTGAAGTCTAATTTGTTAAAAGGCACAATTAGGCTTTGAGATAAACGATTTAGCTTTTAAAACACTGAGTGTAAAGAAATTAAACTCAGTTCTCACCCACTGCCTGTAGGGTAGCTTTTTGACTTCTGTAAAAGGAGCATTGTGCCTTTGAAAAAATTTCATTTTTACGGTTGTGCTCTGTCTCTGAAACTACCCATGTGCACTGACAGCTATTTTGCATCTATTTTAGGGCAGGTTATCTTCTCTGATTCTTCTGAGAAGCTGAGCACGTTGCTATAGCTACTGAGCTTGTGGCTCTGGTGAGGTTTTTCAGTCAATTTCTAAATGTAATTGTTAAGTAAGGCTGGGACAAGGCCTGTGACATTCTGCTGTCAATTCCACTTGAAGATTTTTATTTTTATTTTCTTTAATTTCTTTATTTAATTCTAACAGGTATTTGGAAACATGCGTGTACCTTTTTTATGTAAATATGTAGAGACAGCAAACAACAAAATGTATGTGCGGGTTTTGTAAACCAGTATTTGCGTCAGAAAGCTGCTGTGTTCCTCTGGGCCAGCCTGTGGCTGGAGCGGACGCCGGGTCTCTGGACGTGGTGCTGCAGTGGGAGAAGCTGCTGGACGCCGTGGTGGGGACGCCGTGATGGGGACGTCGTGGTGGCTCTGCCAACCATATGCTGAGACTCCATCCTTGAAAATGATTTTTTTTTCTTGGTGTGCTACAGCTCAACCAGAGGCGCTAGTAAAAGAACTACTAACAATACATTGCGGATATTAGGTACAGGTTTTTGACATCTGTAAAGACCCCTTTTAAACAAGATTTAGCTTGTCCTCTAGTTTGCAAAGGCTGCTACCCCTTCTTGAACCTGCCTCTCCAGCGCTTGATGCATTCTGTGTTCCTTCCAGCTGAGGTCCAGTTGTACTGCCTTTACTATTATTCAGCATTACTGAATATATACTTTACTAATATTCAGCATTACTGAAAATGTGGTATTGGATTTGTCATGGCGGGGTGTGGGGTTGGGTTTTTTCTGTTTTCCTCCAAAGTCCAGTGAAGGTCAGAGTCCTGTATGGTCCTTATGACAGGGTTGATGGCTGAAAGGCTACACGCTGTCGGGCATCGGGGAGTATGGACAGTGGTGAAGTTCATCTTCGGAGGCAACAGCCTTAGCACAAACCTATTGCAGTGAGGGCAGGTCGTGGATGTTGGATGGTGATGGCTTTTTGTCAGGCAGCAGTAACGTGGGGTGGAGGGAAAATACCCTGTGAAGCAGCACCATCACTGGAAAGCCAGGGTAGAGAAGGATGAGCTGGATTTGCAAGGATATTTAGGGATCGAAAGATACAAGTAGGTATCCAGTGAGATTTTGCAAGCCAATGATGTAAATTAGGAGTCTAATGTTAATTGACAGCTCTGTATTGGATCTTTTGGTAAATTCCAGAACCTGGGTATTTGTATCTTTAGGTGCTTTATTACTGTTGTACATCATGAACGCCTGACAAATTCTTGGGTAGCAGTGGTGGATATAGAAGCTCTGTGCGGAACCTGCGTGTCTGGGATGCAGAGCTGCCGAGCCACTTGGGACAGCGTAAATTTATTCTTTATACAGGTTTTATTCAATTAAGATTAGTGTCCTATTTAGGCTGCGATAGCTAATTCTGTTACAGAATAATTTATTCTGGAGCTCATAACTTTCAGAGAATGATCTAGATACAGACATTGTGATGCTGTTGGATAATACAAGGTATGCCAAGAATAGGAGGAAACTGTACTGAAGAGGTTATAAGAGAATAAAAGTACTGGAGGTTGAAACGGCAAACTCTTTTAAAGATTGACTTAAGGACGGGTTCATAATAACCAAAATCTTGGTTTCATGTAAATACTTGATTGTCATATAATTTAGTAAAAAATGCTGTCATTTAAGATTGTCTCACTGGACTGTTTATGAGAATATGTAGTGTCTGTGTTGTGTGTAAACGTATGGGTACAGGTTAAATTGAGTTACACAGACAAATTCCTGTCTCAAAGTCTAAAGTATTTCAGTCACTACATTTTAAAGGGATTCAAATTATATTAGACTGATTAATTGCACCAGTATCTTTAAAAATAATGGACATTTGCATGCATGCATAATCACTTAAGGTGCTTATCCTATAATTTACTGAGCGACTGTGACCTATGACATGAGAATTCTTGGCTTATAAAAATCCAACCTTTAATCACTACTCTAAAAAATAATTGTAATTAGAGTTTAATCGGGATATAAAATACAGAAATGTTTAAAACCTTACTTTTGCTGTGTAGCCGTCCAGGTGGCGTAGAATTTACTGGTGTGCTGCTGGTAGGTTACATTGGTAGCATTGCAGGAAACTAGGCGTTTCATAAGCAGAATTAAATGTGGAAACACAACTTTTTAGTGGCAAAATTTGACTAGGGTACTGAGTCAATTCTTTTTAATTTTTTTTTTTTTTTAAATCTCTGTACTATATAAAAGATGCAGAGCAATCATTGACGTGCAGACAGCTTTGGGTGCAACGCAGCAGCAGTTTCGCAGCAGGACGGCTCTGGAGCTCAGGGCAGCGAACAGGGATGCTCTTTCGAGTTGGACCCACTAGAGGTGTGCCACGCTGGTGAAGCTGGTCTCGGGATCTCTCAGTTGGCTGATCTGACCAGAAAGAAGAGACTGCTTCCAGTTCCAGCTGAAAGAATTACTCATTTAACTCAAGTCAGCGGGTGCTGGTACTTTGATGCCAAAGACTAAGGTTCGGTGGCCACTGGCAGTCACAGGGGGTTGGCTGCCGTTGGGTGTATGGCGTGGTTGCTCTGTAATTATCTCTGTTGGGATTTGTCGGTGACGTTAGGCTTGGTATGTCTTCTGTTTCCAAATCTGCTGTAGGATCGCTGACTGTAAGACAGCTGGCATTTCAGATGAATTGCTGATTATTACCTTATTCTTCACTTGCGTTTAGAAGAAGTTTTTTCACAGAACGAGGAGTTACTTTTTTAGTACAAGGTAATTTTCTGTCTCCTATTCATCTTATTCATACAGGGAGATAAGAATTATTTCACTCATTTAATATACTCATTTGAATATTAAAAATTGTGCTTGCTTACCTGCTCATTAATTTTTTTAAGTGGTTGAATGCTGTAGTTAGAAAGGTAAGTGGACAGTGATACATAATGCACCTCAGTTACTGTACTAACAGAAATAAACAGTCAGTTCCTCAATAACAAAATGCATCATTATCTTTCCAGTATCTGATCTCTTCCTCTCTCTATATTTTATGCAGAAATACATAAAAAGTCCCAGGTTGGTTTTAAACTTGGAGTATTAAAATGAGAGACAGACATGAATTCTGCAAACAATCCTCACAGAGCTACTCTGCCACTAACCCTGATTCTTCTCCAGGGGTGGGAAATCTCTTGCTCGTTTGTTTTCCTGATACCATCAGTGACAGTTTTGCACAGAGTGAAGTGGGTATCAGTCGTGGAAACCTGTAGCTTTACTTCATCTCCAGATCAGGTAGTGCTGCCTGAAGTATCAGCTTGCTGCCATCATTTCAAGAAGATGGTGTCTACGTTCTTGGGTTTTGTAGATCACAAGTTGTTTATATTTGGGTCCTCTGGAATGAAAATACCTTGAAGGAACATTATCATTCACTTAAGTTATCTTACTCCCCATTATTTTTAACTCTCAAGCTTTTCCTCGGTACCATTTTGGACATAATTTCTGGGAAGGATTCTCCATGTGTTGACACCTTATTTCCTTGTAGGGTCCCTTGAAACACGCCTGCTCAGAACCGCTTTGGAGGGCCAAGCCTCTGCTTGCTTCTGCTTCTCAGAGGGCTCGTGATTTTCCTGCACTTCCAGTAGAGCTTGAAATTAGTCATATACTGATGTTCTGCTGAAACAAGCATGGGACTCAGAATTAGCATGGCTTTTATTTGTAGCTTGTTTTGTGCATGGTCATAATCTATAGCATTAGCAGCATCCTGCTTGCTGCACAGGCTTCGTAAGGTGAGTCTGGATGCTGTCTTTATGGTGAAGCCAGCTGGGTGGCACCGGGTCCTCTCTGGGATCTTTGCAGATGTGTCTAGCTGGCACCGAGCCTCGCTAACGCAACTGCCTGGGTGCAGCTGAACCCTGGCTTTCCCGTGGATCCATAGCGATGGCTCTGTGGCGTCCAGGTGGCTCGAGCACGGGCAGAGGCTGCTCTCCAGAAAACAGCACCAATGTGAGTGCAGAGGGAATGCAGGGGCTTCGTATGTATCTCGATGTTCTTTGGAATTGCTTTTCATTAATTTCTCAGTGGTAAATGTAGACTTGGGGTTTATGAAAAGAAAATATTTGCAAGAAGGTAAAATTTGGAGCTTTTGATCATAATTTCCTGCCGTTGTCTTTTTAAAAATGGAATGAAATACAGGTCCATGCTTTCTTGTTGCTGGAAACTACTTACAGTCAACTCCTTCCATCGCTTCCTGATACCACACACACAACAGTTGTCAGCCTTTACTATCGGAAATGCTAGATCCTACTTGTGGATCATTGGAATATTATTCCAGTGCTTTCATTGTCGCTGAATGTACCCTAGAAATGTAATCAAAATTCTTCATGCTGTCCACTATAATGGATGGGAGAGGTTTATGCATGTGGCAATCGCGTGTGCTAGTGCCTGTGTGAAGAGGATGGTTGCATTTAGTGACTGGACAGTCTGCTGGAGAGTTGTAGGGGTCCCATGGTGATATTTTTTTGTATCGAAGATCTAGAACATGGAGGAAGTTCCAGTGGATCTACTGAAAAATGGAGGCGGTTTAGCAAGAATAAAATAATCCCTACAAATCTGTGGTCTTTGTTTTCCGCTTTTGACCATAGTTCTCTCTCTTCAAGTACCTCGTGATTCACTGCTGATTGCAGTGTGCGCAGCCACCTCCACTGTGTTTCAGGTAAAATATGTATTCTGAAGCTCACACATGAAAATGAATGATTTCATACACTTAAGTGTAAGCAGAACAGCAACCTTCGTGTTGACTGCAGATTGGGTTTAATAGCTAGTGGTTTATTGTTTAATTGGTATGACACTGCTGCCGGTGAAATCTGGTACTTCATCTGGCCATAGCAGAGTTTCAGTGACCCTTATTGATTTTTCATTATTATTATTTTTTTTCCCTTTCCTCTGACTCAAGTTCTCGTTACAGTAAAAGCTGATGTGTGACAAAGAAAATTATAGCAATAGATGCTTCTGGGACTCCACATACCAAGCACGTAATTGTTTCTGTGCCTCTTTGAAATAGTTGCCTATTTCCAGCTATAATGATGCACCAGACGAACAAATCAAAACCTGGTCAGCTCAGAACCAGGGTTTTTCTCTTAATCAAAAGAATATATTCCTGCTGCAGAGCCAGTTGCTAGCTCCAAGAAAAGCTGGGAAGTGCTGCCTGTCCCTCAGAAGTGTTTCCCTGCAGGCATGGTTTTGATGGATGTCTGAAGGGAATACCGTCTGCCTTGGGGATGGTGGAGGTCCTGTGTGACGCAGGGCTCCAAGGAGCTACAAAGCTGTAGGACATTTAGATGTGTCGAGGAGAGAGAAAGGAAGGGCAAAGGGAGCGTCTTCTGCTGGGAAGCAGGCTATTGAGGCAAAATGTGGGTGCAGTTTGTCTTGTGCTTTTCCTGTCATCTCAATACATCCTGGCTGTTGCCTCTCGGGATTCTTACCAGGCTGTCTTCATCCTATCCCCATAAGTCATTAGTGACTTATGATATAGCATCCTTTATAGCCTCGGCAGGCTTAGCTGTAATTCAGATCACTGTACCCATACACCAACTGGCTGCTTCCCCCTCTTGTCATTTACAGACTCCGAAGGTGTCCTTGCCTTTGCTCCTGCATGAGTTTCATGGTTCTACAGTCTTAAAGGCAAATGGTTGTAAGGGCTCTAACGTGAACTCCTTGGCTTAGAAATGCGACACGTTTTCTTGATGAGTTAATCTCTTGCATGGGTTGTGGAACTGGTCTTTGTGACTGGGTCTGCTGACCGTTCATATCTCATGGGGTCTCCATTGGGCTTCTTCGTTTTTCCTCTGAGTAGTTTAAAAAGGAATTTCAGCTCCGTTTGATTTACTGCTATTTCACCTGTCCTGGAGCACCTGAAGCTTGAGGTGCCTCTCGAGCCCAGTTGCCCCAGAATGTAACGTTATTCATGTCTGAAAGAAAATCTGATTTTAATAGAAAATTATATAACTGGAAAAGTATAAATCAGACAAAAAGATTCTGTAGCTAATGTACATTCAAGCACAAATGTTGTGGAATAATTAACATTGTTAGTGCTGGTAATTGTGTTTGTATTGTGATATAACACAAATCCTAATCGTGAACTAGTGTTACTACTGGTCAGGAGGGCAGAAGCTCTAATTCCCCTGTTTGTGCAGGTCTGCAATAGTCAAGTGGAAATGGAAGTGATTGTGTTCGGGAGGATTAAAGAATTGCTTATTTGAAAGTGTGAAGTCACCACGAGGGTGACAGAAGATCGTGAAATAGTGAAGGGTTCAGGGGGACGTTCTGCAGCGAGGGGCTGTCAGAACTGTTTCCTCCAGCACTGCAGTATAAGCCGTCCCGGTGGAAGTAGTGTGGATTGGTACGGGAGCTTAATAAGCAGGTATTGCACATGTGGGTAGGGGCATTTATTGCATCAAGACTACCGCCAAATAAAAACAAAAGCAGTATGTGTTCAGCCTTCACCTTTCATGCAGCAGTAGGTGAAATCAACAGCAAGAACAAACATTTTTATTTTACACCAGAGTTAAGGGCAATGTTTAATTCATCTTCAGATCCTTCAACCTTTAAATTTTCTTGTTTCATTACAATACTTCTTAAACAGACTTAATAAAAACCTCGATTCCCATGATGACCCCTTCAGAGATGTCACAGTGTATCCCAGCTGCAGAGGAGGTTCTGCATAGCGTTAATTAAGCACTGGAAATACGAAGAAAGCACTTGACGTTTTTCCCAGATCCATACTTTGGTTTACTGTTTGGGGTAGGGTTTTTTTGCGTTATCTTTATTGATTCAAAAACTGGGGTTTGAAAACCTGTTGCAGAACTTGTGTTAGGTGTGTAGGGTTTTTCCTCACTCATAATGACCAAAAAAATTATTATTTACTGTCCCTGAAGCTTCTTTAGGGCTATATCTGCAGGACTGTAACAATGGGACTAATGAGATCATTGGCAATTCCTTCTGTGCTTCCCTTCCTGGAAACAACACAAACAGTAACATTTTGTTTGTCCATTGATTGCGTTACATTAAATAAGTAAATCAAACATGATGTTAGAACGTTACCGTTTCACAGTATGGTCAGAAGCCTGTTTGATTTTGTGGTACACTCGAGAGCAAATTCTGTCTGGGGTCTGGTGCATCCACAGAGCGTCGGCCCCATTCACGCCTTGGTGCCTTCTTCACTCGGAATTCTCTCAGGAAAAGTGGAAAGTACAATATTTTTAAAAAATAATTAGCTGCAATAGAAATCAAAGTAACTTTGGTTTCTAACTACTTTTACACAGTTGAGCTAGACCTCAAGGGTGGTATTCTCATTTTGTAAACCAGAGAGCGAAGGTACAGAAATACAGATGAAGCCATAGAGGCAATCAGTAACAGCGCCAGTGATAAGCACTCGCCTCATCTGCTACGAAGTCCATCCTTCTGTGATCCAGAGGAATTTAGCTGCAAGAAGCTACACTGTTTTTTCTGTCTAGCCTGGAATACCTACAGAAATAGCAGCAGAATGGAACTTTCCAATTTATTTTTAAATTTTATTTCTTGTGTCACAACAGATGGAACAATTGTAAATAATGAATGAAGTTGTTCTCTTAGGTGTTTTGTAACAAATAAAGAACAAAATGTTTCAAAGAAATAAGCGGGAACCTGTTAACAATTCCCAGCTCCTGCTAAGGCTCAAGCGTGCTCACGGTTGCCGCAGTGAGTCCTGTTCTGGGCACACCAACAGCCTCTGAGCGCGAGCAGAGATCACCCACGCTCTCCCGTGGAGCAGCACCACCTTCCACGGGAGCGATTTGTCTGAGAAGTTGGCAACATGCTCTGTGTCTCGGTGATGTAGATCCTTTGTTGTTGCCTCTATTAGCGCTAGGATTATTTTGAGTAGGCATCTCCCGTCTCTCTGCAGGGCTTGTTCTCCATTCCTGGCAGCTCCGGGCAGTAGTATCCATCGGGGTAGTGTGTGGTGTTCGCTCTGGATGGAATTGCCATACGGAGATCTGACAAAAAGATGGCAGTGGAAATTGAACTAGAATGGGTTATTTGGGCACTGTAATTGCAAAAATACTTTGGAAATACATACTGTGCTTTGGGGCTTGCAAAGAGATTTCATTGAAGTCAATTACATATTGGCATAGCAGTTAAAAGGTAGCAGGAAGGACCCCTCCTGCTTGATGCGTTGCATTAACTGTCATGTGCTGTGCTGCAGGACGGTAAGTTCATTTGGAATGATCGGCTCGGACTTTGTGCAGCCTGGGCATGGAATTAACGGTGCTGAAACTGCTCGTTGCCTCATTTTGCCTTTGCAAAAGGGGGCAGGAATTTCCGTTGGCTTCAAAGGAATTGCTAATGCCCGACTTCTGTCAGCTCTTGCCCTCCTGAAGATTCAGAGGAACAGAGCCTAAAGGTGTGGGTCCTCTTTGAAGGCTTTGGAAACCAGAGTGTGTTTTGTCTTAGAATCACTGAATAAGTTATGTTAGAAGGGACTTTCGGAGGTCGTCTGGTCCAACCCCTGCTCAAAGCAGTGTCTTTAAACCTTTTGCGACATCCTTGTAAGACTGGGCATATGTCAGTAGTTTGGAGCTCTGTTAGGTTGGACTCAGTCATGAACCGTAAGCCGTAACCCTTTCACCTTGAGCTGAACAGTGAGAAAAACCCACCTCCAAACACCGAGCGCTGACATTCTCCCTGGCGGTCGTAGAGTGCCAGCTTCGTGAAGCGGGGCGCAGTAGTTGGTGTGATGGCTGCTGGGGGTGTGAGCTGTGATTCCTGCCACCCCAGCTGGAGCCGGTGGGGGCTGCGGCCCTGCGGGACGGAACCTCGGTGGAAAGTTTCAGATCACACAAACACTAAAAGATAAATGGCAAGTAAAACCATTGCAAACTGGTATGCCAAAACAATTCGGACTTTTTCATGGCGTGATAGCTAAAAAGTATTATAAATGTTGAGTAGGCCATTTTTTTTTACTTTTAATTTAAAAATCTTTATGTTAGGGACATTAGAAACAACACACGGAAGTGTGAGAAGAATCACTCTAAAAATAAAGTAAAAATAAATTTGAATACTGATGGAGGGAGATGCTAGTTAAATTTAAAAGAGAGAATTGAGGCCAGGTGCTATTAAAATTGGTACATGCGGAGTGCATGGAGCAGGATGAAGTTTGCAGCTGGGAAGGTGACTGTAGATCTGCTTTACGCAGAGCACCTGTCCGCAGCCGCAGTTGTAGCTACTGCAAAAATTAAAGCCGTGGCTTTATTTCTAATCACATGATTAATATGTTTGATGGAAGTTACGCACAGTAATCATTTCTGCTGTATAGGATAAAAAGAGTTGAAGTTTACTAGCTGGGCATGAGTTGTCCGAAAGCTATAAATTTTAATGTTTAAGTGTATAGAACATTATGAGGCAACTCTGGTCTTTTGCTGGTGAAGATACAGTAAATCCGTGGTGACCTTACGGATATATGAAATTAAGGATGGCAAATGTTGGACAGCTGTGACTCGATATTTGCTTGATACCAATACTATTAATAGTTTGAAACATATCAAAGGTGGGGTCCAAATATTTTTGATACCATTTGGGGCAGGTGGACAAGCAAAGGAAGGGAACTTACTTGCATTTTGTACTGGCCTGGCAGCGTAACTGCCAAATACTGGCTGAGGATACCGTGTTAGCTGGCAAAGACGTTTTCTTGATCTGAGCTCTCCATGGGTTAAGCGACACCTCCACCCAGTAGTTCCTGTCTGACGTTTCCCTCATTCGCCAGGGTTTCTCTAACCCAGGTCTCCGGGAGGCCCCAGCTGGCTGGAGCCTGGCAAATGTGACGCCCATCCACAAGAAGAGATGGAAGGAGGATCAGGGAACTGCGGGTCTGTTGGGCTGGAGCTGGTGAGGGGTCTCCAGCACAAGTCCTGTCAGGAGCAGCTTGTGGAACTGGGGTTGTTCACCCTGGAGAAAAGGAGGCTCAGGGGAGACCTTATCGCTCAAGGTTGTAGCGAGGTGGGATCAGTCTCTTCTCCCAAGGAACAGGCGATAGGACAAGAGGAAACGGCCTCAAATTGCGCCAGGGGAAGTTTAGACTGGATATCAGGAAAAATTTCTTTGCCAAAAGGGTTATCAAGTGTTGAGTCACTGTCCCTGGAGGTATTTAAAAGACATGTAGATGTGGCGCTTAGAGACGTGGTTTAGTGCTGGAGTTGGCAGTGTTAGGTTTGTGGCTGGACTAGATGATCTTAAGGGTCTTTTCCAGCCTAAATGATTCTGTGAATCATAAGGTGTTTTCACATGCCAGAGTTTTTGACTGTGTGGCCAAGTGAAAGCAGGTAAGCTGTTGCATGCGAGTTGCTATGCTAAATCTGGCATTCTTTTAAATGTATAGAATATTGGGGTCTGCATCTCATGTAGCTGAACCATTTTGTAGTGAAGAAAAGAATATAAGTAGAATACTTAATACTGATTTCCAAATCTGGAGTGTTGCAGAGGGATCTTGCGAAAGATAACTTCCTCTGTCAGCCGCGTAGCCACCCAGTTCGTTCATTGAGTCACCAAAGTACCAGTCACCTTTCTCTTTTGCCATAGTAGGGAGACTGGATTAGAAATAGTGTTTGATTGGAAAAGTAGTGATCACAGAACGGCAAAGCAGGATGCATTCCTACTTGTAGGATGTCTATGGCCAGCCTGTTACCTTAAACAGCCCCATTCCAGTTTTTGGAAGATGTTCTGCTCTGCTTTCATAGCACCTGAGGTGCTTAAGTTAGGCATTTGATTGCCCTTGCCCTCTTACGTGCAGAGAGATAGCCGTCTCTCCTAGGGGATCCATATCTCACGCAAAGGTAGGAAAGGAAGCTGATGGCACTTTTAGACGATTATCTTTGCGTAGCATTACTGTCACTTTGTTGTTTATAAGCGCAGGTGAGAGAGATAGTCCTGAACGCTCGTTCAGATCCCGTAACTGATGGATAACGCATCTGTTTCCTCTAAATTTGCGTGCCGGGATGAGAATGTGAGCAGCTAAATAACTGGAGTCAAGAATAAGCGCTTAGCCCTTGCTTGGGTGATCAATCTCACAGACTCAATAGGAGGCACGCTACGGAAATAGCAGGAAAGAGAATCTGAAAAGATGTGGGATGATTTCTTTAGCGTAAATGTGGTTTCATGTCACTTTATTTCCATGACTCACTATATCTAATATAAACAATAAAAGACAGAAGAGGACTGGCTTTCTGAGGGTGGAATCAAATATGAATAAATTTAACAGGGATTTAAGCTGCAGAGAGCTCTAGTGGAACTTTTTTGGGCTATGTCTGACACTTATCCTGGCATTACTGGCTGAAAAATAAATGTTTCAGCCTTTTTATTCAGCAATGCTAAAGTAAAAAAAAAAAAAAAAAAGGAAAAAAAATGGGTCATTTTAATCCTCTGTCCCACTGTACATAGTTTTTACTTTATGCTGTTTCTGGGGTAAGCTAAGCACCTTTTGGAACAAATAATAAATGTAAGGCATATCCCCAGGTAGAGGTAGTAACAGAAGCAGGAGAGAGAATGGAGGAGTAGGCAGTAAAAAGCAGCAGGAGTAAGCAGCTTTATTGTAAAAGTACAACCAAGTCATGTTTACCTGGGTTGCAGCGCTTCATGCTCACACCTCTCACGCTGCCAACTGAAAGTGAGGAGTTCTGCAGTGGGCACATGAACCAGCTCTGCTGGTGCCCGTGCCGTGGCGGTGCCCGCGCTGTGCCCGTGCCGTGGCGGTGCCCATGCCGTGCCTGCGTTGTGTCCGTGCCGTGGCGGTGCCCACGCTGTGGCGGTGCCGTGGCGGTGCCCACACTGTGTCCGTGCTGTGGCGGTGCCCACGTTGTGCCCATGCCGTGGCGGTGCCCACGCCGTGGCGGTGCTGTGGCGGTGCCCACGCTGTGCCTGCGTTGTGGCGGTGCCCATGCTGTGCCCACGCTGTGCCCGTGCCGTGGCGGTGCCCACGCTGTGCCCATGCCGTGGCGGTGCCCACGCTGTGCCCATGCCGTGGCGGTGCCCATGCTGTGCCCATGCTGTGGCAGTGCCTGCGTTGTGCCTGCGCTGTGGCATTGCCCGCAGGCCCCGTGGGTACAAAGGCCGTACCGAGCTCAGCACAGTGCAAATGAGGAAAATTCNCTGTGCCCGTGCCGTGGCGGTGCCCACGCTGTGCCCATGCCGTGGCGGTGCCCACGCTGTGCCCATGCTGTGGCAGTGCCTGCGTTGTGCCTGCGCTGTGGCATTGCCCGCAGGCCCCGTGGGTACAAAGGCCGTACCGAGCTCAGCACAGTGCAAATGAGGAAAATTCAGTCAGTCCTTTCCTAAGGAGCTCACTAGAGAAAAACCTGGCTGTGATGACAGTTGTGGTTAGGTCTCTGTGGGCACATATTAAACTGAAAAAAGTCAGCTCCTGTTACAAGGAATACAAAGTACAAAATATTCCTGTTTCTGTTTTGCAATTGTCTTTATCTGTATCGATGTATGATAGAAGAGAGCAATCTACTACAGAGTATCTGTGTACAGAGCATGGCGTTCTATTTGTCTTGCGTATTGATAGTGATCGTACTTGGATTTGTTTGTGTTTATCTCTCACATATTACAGTCAATCCCATGAAGGTGTATTTTGTAGGTTTATCTGAGCAGGATGGAAGGGTAGGTCTGTCTGTGTCTTCTCCCATTTCTCATCTCCTCAGCATTTGGTAGGAGAGGGCTTTGCAGCCGGAGCATTTTCTGACTGCAGGACTCCGTCATCGCAGGCTGCTTTTTCTCAGTAATTCCTCTTTCCATTCTGCTCTGGAATCCCACCGGGTGCCTGCTCAGCAGCGCTTTAACTTCTGAATATTGAAACCAGCAGGTACGGTGAGAATGGAATATTTTAAACAGCAGAAGAGACACTTGGTGTAGTGTATAATACCTGGTGTTCCATAAGATGCACTGGAGAGAAAAGCTCTTCGAGAGTCCCTTAGGGCACAACTCTTGATGGAGGAGGACAAGGACTTCCAGGGTAGGCAAAAGCTCTGAAACAGGGCAGCGGTGCCAGGTGCTGGGAAAAAAGTGAACACAAAGACACCTCTGGATTGGCAGCTCTGCTTTTAAGACAAGATGGATGTAATTCTAAATAAAAAAATTTTGCTTGGCAAGGGTGTGAGATGAGAGACGTTTATCCACAGGCAGACATTGATGGGTAGAGCATCTTACCGTAGTGCCTGCCTGCCGTACAGCGTGGAGATCGTGATGGGAAGTGCCCGTCCTTTTAGATTAAGTTGTTAATGTGATACGTTCGGACTTTGTTATGTTCTAAGGTTTTTTTAACAAAGTGTGACTTTCAGCGGAAAAAGAAAAATGCGGCAGAAACTGCATGAGCATATAAAATAGGTTTGTGTAGGTCAAGGAAGCAGAAAGAAGGGTGATTCTGGGCTAAAATATGATCGTTTCTTGTCAAGTCCCTGAATTAATGCTTTACTGGCAAGCAGGCACGCGTGCGTGTGTAGGGAAAAGAGTGAATGAGATTGCAGGCCAGAAAGGGGATTCTTGAGCAAGGTGTTTTTCTTTTTCTTGGATGGGAGAAACAGCTGAGTAGTAACTTTTCTCTGAAGTCAAAAGAGGCCACCTTTGACATGAGGTCTCGACGGAGAACAGTACAGAACGTGATAGAGAAAATAACAGGGCAGTGTTTTTTAAGGGGTCTGTTTCTTTTTCTTAGGAGGGCTATTGAAATGGAAAACCTCCCTGAGCATAGCAAAAAGCAAATTCAACCTGGTTGTGTTACTGATACTCTTCTGAAACGCCTTTCTCAGTTGTCTAACAAACAGGAAAAGAAATGCTAATTCTGCCAGTAAGATTGTTTCCGTGCTGTGGTTCATTTCTTTGCATATTTAATTCACTCTGAACCTTAAAATAGCTTTCTGGTGTTCGTTGTGGAGGCCTCTTGTTGCATTATTTGCTTTTGAATTGATTTGCGAGCGTTCCCTCACTCCTTTTTGCAGGAGGATCCATGGGGACACAGGGGTTGTGTCTCTTCCTCTCTCTGTGGGGCCTCGCTCCCTCTCCTTCCTCTCCAGAGCATGTGTCGTGCAACATCGAGCTCATCAGCTGGCTGTTTTAATACTCCAAATGGAGGAGTCCTGCAAGGGGAGTTGGGAAGCAGTACTGTAATACAGTTGGCCTGTCTGACTAATCAGTTAGAGAAAGAATTCAGGCTGCAGAATAGCAGAGCCTTCATGCTTGATTGATGATAACAGCAGCCAACTGACTTACTGCCCTTGCTGCTAGCATCCCCCACGCTATTAGAGAGGATTTCCAGCTCAGGACAATAGATTTGTCCTAGTAAGCATAATGCTGGGGTTTGTAGCGCATGACATCAAAAACAAAAGAAAAGCAGGTCAAAATGGATGATTCCCAGAATATACTTAGAAAAGCAGGAGTGGAAGAGCCTGGAACTGGTGCTTGCTGGTCCCCTACCTGCATCCTGCCTACCATTAGTCTCTGGACCCCGCACAGTGTCAGGAATGTCTCTTATTCCTAATGACCTTTACCACGGAGCTTGTTTTTCTTTGGCAAATCTCCCAGACCATAGGCAGGGCTGATTTCTTTGGCTAGTAGAACCTACTCTCTTTGAGTCAGGGCTTACGGAACCGGCATTACACATAGGCGTAGAATATATAGAGGGAAATAAAATATCTTTTATGGAACCCATAAGAAAGGAGGAAAGGATACACTTGTTTAATATTACATGTATCTTCATTTCTTTTGTTTTACAAGCTCTCAGAAACTCTTGCTGGCTGTGAGTTTGGGGTTTTTTGTGTGTTTAGTGATGTAAACTTGCTGCAGTGTCCACAGAGCCATGAATCACGCTGCTACATTGAAGAACGAGTTGAGGTGGAGAACTTCCTGTTGCAAAGAGAAAGATGGAGATTTTCCTGGATGAAATCAAAATCTGTTTATGAATCTCAGGAGAGGAGAGTGAGGAGCCAAGAATATGGATGTTTCTCACGCATGCACATAGTAATACATTTTATGGACACCGTGAACTTATCAGGTGTCAGGTGTTAGCAGATGGATCGCATTCTGTGTCATTGCAGAAACTTAGCTGTATTTTCTTTGTCTTCTTAAATATCTTTGTGACCACTGTTGTCATCGCACCTACTAAAACAGAAGCAAAAGACACTTAAAGTAGCGTCTATCCACTGGATACTTGATTTAGATCGATGTGGATGTTGTTTAGAGCAGAACTTCACTGAGTGCGTAGACTAATATTTAGGATATTTCTGCAATCTGACTTCAGGTGCTGGATTGAGATATGTACTCTGATTTATTGTCTGTACAAAGAAATTGCCTAAACTGTCAATAGCTGCTGATGCTTTCTGTCCAGGATTTGAGCTTTGCGTTTTGAGCTTTGCGTTTGACTTAGTAACCGAGAAAGAAGTATTAAGCTACAGTAGTGATTTGATTTGAAGTTAAATGCTGAAAATTCATTGTGAAGTTGTCAACAGCAGGGAGCTTCCTTTGTGAAGAACTAAATTAGAAGCTTTCAAATCTTTTAGTACTGACAAACTAAATGACCTCAGCAAATGATTGCGTTTTTGTTCAGTCACTGACTCATCAATAGTTGTTTTCCTTTCTGGGTCCATTATTCATAACAAAAAGATTTCAGTATAAAAGAGAACTTTACCTTTTACAATTAGCCTTCTCTTCCTGCTTGCTTCATTCCTTGCTGCCGCAATCTGAGCCACAGAAACACAATTACAGTATTGAATGGCAGGAATTTATGAGACAATTTCGTTTTGGGAAGTGAATTTGTTGTTTGTGATGTAGGGACCTGTCTGAGCAGCTGGAAGCGGGATCCCTGCGGCAGGAGCGAGAGACAGCCCTTTGCTAACGGGAGGCTGCCGGCCGTGCTGCTCTGCGTGTCCTCTGCCAGGGACTGCTCCTTCTGGGCAGCGTCCCCTCTGAGCTGCCCGCCATGCGAACCCAGCTCCCAGCGTACCACAGGAATGAAAATTGGGCACCACGTGTTAACCTGCACCTGAATCTAACAACCGTTCTGATGCGGTTATAAAAGTTCTCGTGTAGCTTAAAACATACCAGATTGCGTCTCTTAAGCCGTTTTGTTAATGGTCTGTATTTACGTATGTGCATTACCTAAAAGATGCAAAGTTCTCACATGGAAAATAAGGAGTCTGCAAGATCTGCTCTGAAATGCATCTGCAGCATCTATTTGTCAGCGAGGTTTGAACTGAGGAACGTGCCTTATGGTGTGCCTCCCAAGCCGGTGCCCGGGATAGCCAGTTACAGAGTTACCTCGAATCGGTACCGCCTGAGCTGCCCTGTGTTCGGCGCGTGTCTGGGTCAGTGGTACTCCATGGAGTGGCATGGGGGGAGGGGCGGGAATCCTAGATTTAATGCCTGGATGGAGCAAGGGATGTTCTGTATCTATGACCACTATGAAGATGGAATTTTAAGCCCTTTTGTCCAACAGAAGCAAATACACAATCTGCTTAATACTGTTTTTTTTTAATGTATATTTTTCAGGCTAGGCGTGTCTTCTAGACAGCTCTGAATGGCAAATTAATTTTACTTTAGTCTTTTGTGATTGACTTGGTCTTCTGGGGCTATAAATCAAAACAATTGATGTTTAGCTTGTTTAAAGTTCAGTCATGCCCGAGCTTTTGGCTCTGATGAGCGTTTTAGCTGTAGAGCTCTGCACCAATGGGGAACAGATGAGGCAAGAAACATGTTGTCACTTTCCTTTTTTCTTGGTGAAAATAAGCTGGGGAAAGGATGATAATCCTCCAGGGATTTGGGGAAATGGATGGGTGGGACAGAACCTGAAAACAGACTGGAACAAGACGTCTCCTCTAACCAAAATGTAACTGAGTTAGTTCTGGTGCTCTATGGGAAGTAAAGGAAGGAAAAAAGGGACGCAGAACAAGAATTGTGCTGGCTGGAAAGAGCAGTAACACTTCAAAAACTCCTAATGAAGCATTATCGTGTGTTAACAGCGGTACTCGCTGTGCATCGAGTGAACAGTGTTCCAGCATCTGCCAGAACCCAGTTCTTGTCCTCCTGATCTGCGAGCAACGTGTCCCACTGCAGCAGTGGATTCATTCCCCGTTTCTGTTTACTTGCTGTAATTCCATATGGGGAAATGTGCAAACATGGGCAACGTCCTTGGGAAAAGGCAGAAAGGATGCAGGAGGGGGGAAACAAGAGGGACTACAGTAGGCTTGAGCTTGTGTAAGATCTGGTAAGGAACTGTGATAGGTAGAAGTCATGCTTCTTTACAGTTCATGCACCTGAAGGAAGAAAATATAGTCTTAAAATATTGCAGAGAGGTTCAGCCAATAAATAGGTAAATGTTTCTGTTACACTTATGATGTGTGTTTCGTATTTTACCCGTTTCCCTTATTCTTCTGCTTGTAGAGATCTTTAAAAATCTTGGCGTGGATCTCTTTGCTGAAGTCTCTGCTTTAATCTTCAGAGCAATCTTGGAAACCCCAAAGCCGCTCCTTCCTGGCTGGTCCGGCCCCAGGGGCTCTGCCATCGCTCGCTTCTCCCCTCAGCAAAGGCATCGCTCCTGGGTATTACGACTTCGTGGGCAGACTAGAGTGGACCTGCACCGTTTTTGGCACTGAGAAGCATTTTCTCCAGTGTGATCAGAAGGAGACACAAACCCATCTGTCCTTTGTCAGAGGACGTTCATTCCTTTATTTCTTCTAGGAGGTGTCTTGATGTTAATTGTCTCAAAGTCCAATATCTCACAAGCCAGTTTGATCTCTTTGCCTTTGGTGTTTCTTAGAAAGGATGAGACACTTACTCTTTGTATCAGGTAGTGCTTATTTACCTGTGTCAATTTCTCTTTTCTTAGCATCTGTCTATTTCTATTCCATAATCATAACCTATTTTTAATATTCAGATTCAAGCTGCTTTGGACTTGATGAGGTACATGAGCCGTAAGAATCATGCATCATACGTAATTTGTTAATGATTCAAAACTTGCCTTTCCAAATATATTTTTAATTTTTACTCACTGTTGGCATTTCTGTAAACATTCTCTTGGAAAATTGTTTGCCTGAATACTTAAGGAAGTGGAAATAGCATGAAAACTACTGAGAACAATTAAATCGCATAAGTAGAGTCCTGTAAAATACTTTGAGGCAATTACTCTAAACCTGCTGTAACTATAAGGTTAAAAAGCACAATACAAGTTCCGCCGACACTCTGTAAGTCCGTTTCTCAAAGGAGGGTAGTTTCAAAGCGGCTCTACCCAGATTTAGCAGCTGCTCAGTGGAATCTGCTTCAAGGCACTAGTCGATGAAACCTCTGCTCTTTAATATTAAAAAGCATCCCTTCTGCCCTAACCTGCTTCTGCTTTTCTGTCTGCTCGCGAGTGGCAGAATTTTATAGAGAAAGAGTAGCATGAATTTTATGGAGACAGTCCTCCAGTCGAGCTACATGGATACTGAATTAAAGAATAGAAAATCTTACTTTGCTTCTTCAGCGGGGTGGGGATGTGAGCCCTAGGGAGTAATGCCCATCATTAACTAAAAATATTAAAACCAAGACATGGTTTTATATTCTGTTTGGGTTTTTTTTTCTTCTCTCTTGGTCCTCTGATGGACATTTTGATGACTAAGACTGAGATCTCCTAGCTGTCCTATGATTTTCCCATATGTACTCTAAGGCCAGACCTATTCAAAAGCGCCAGGTCATTTGGAGTTGTACGTATTCAGTGTATTTTCTACAGCATTAAGAACAGTTCATCGTACGTAATAAAAATCTCCTGGTAACGTGCGTTGCTGTTAGTGGCAGCGGGACTGGTTTTCCTTCCCCCGGCGGGCACCCTGGGACGTGGCAGGCTCTGCCAGGAGAGGGCAGGGGGCTCCGGAGCAGGAGGAGCTGCCGCTGCCCGACACGCTGGGAAACGCCAGAGCTGCCCCCATTTCGGGCAGTCGCCCAAAGAAAGGTTGACATTTGTCCGGGTTCTAAGGTGGGCTGCTTGCTCTTAGGGGCTGACGTTCCTCATGGCAGTCTGACCCCAAAATGTTAAGCGATCGCCATAAAAGATTAAGATTTAATTTTGATCCTACTGTATTTTAACAAGGTTCCTGGCAGATCTAATTTCACTTGTGTTGTGTGGGGTTAATGGCTTGACAGGTATAGGGATATTAATAAATAATTCTTAATTATAAGGTATATTGAATTGCTAAAAGAGGAGAGGATAGCTCTTTATGACACCATTGTGCATAATGCAGCTAGCCTACCAAACGAAAAGGGATAAAATAATAACTTGCCCAGTCAGATGTGTTGAAGCCACAGGGGCAGGCAGCGAGATCTGAGCATCGTTGATTCGTCTGTGAGCGGAACCAGCGCCCGGGCAGTGCCGTCAGCACAATGACTGGCTGCGGTCTCAATTAAATCTCTCTCGTAAACAATCCCAACAAGTGAAACTCTGCTTGAGGCTTCTGCTGCCCACTTCTGTAGCAGGAGCTTATTCACTGCTAGACCATGCTAGTGGTTAAATAGTATTTGGGGGTTTCTTGTATCTTCAAAGTACTGTCTGTCAAAGAAGATTTTGCAAGGACTGTTGCATTAATTTTCTGAATTATTCCAATTTTAGAGAGTCAGAACAAACAGCAAGCAAAGTTTTAAATGACAGGCAAAAATGGAACAAAAGTTCATAGTGTTCAAACATTTATCTGTTTGGACTGCTTTATCTTGGACACTAAGATAGAAATATATTACATACCTTGAAAAAACAGGTGATTTAGCACACAAAAATCACCCTATGATTTTTTTTTTTTAATCCCCCTTCAGTCATTTTGTTTTTAAAAACAGGTACAAAGGCTTGAAATTGTTAGAGTGCCTCAAAAAGTGCTTTTGGGGCTTTTGTGTTGTTTGGTTTTTTTGTAGCACCTCTGATGCCCAGTCATGGACAGTACTGCATTTGGGTCTTAGAGACGGGGATTCATAGCCGACTGTTTGATATTTTGAAGTTGCCATGAAGGCCAGGACATGAGATCCAAACTTAATCTCGCTGTGTCAGCTTAGACAAACTTTGTTTTTCTGTATTTACAGAAGCAGAAGGACTCAGCGCAATATAGAGGCGTGTTACAGGGGAGCGCCTTAGATGAGTCCTGTCCGTCGTGAAGTGTGCAGGGATACGTTTAGAGCATTGGTTTTATTGCCTTACGAAAGTCCCAGGTGATGTCTGGGATTGCAGCGCACTGGTTTCTTTCTTGTCCTGGGGAACATCCAGAACAAATTACCAGAGGCTGGTTGCCGGCAAAACAGACAGCTTTAGAAGACCCATCTGAAGTGCAAAATACTGTGAAGACTAGGACTGTCTTAGCTTGTAAAAAATAAATAAAAAAATAAAAAGTAGTTTTAGATTACATCACATTAAAATTTAGCACCATATGGCTTAGGTCTGTTTAGCTTACTAAAAATACAGTATACTCCAAAATGTGCTTCACGTTTCTCTTCGAAAGCTCTGTGCTTCTCCGGCTGTCGTGGGAGTTACGGCACAGCACTGAGGAGGAGATCGGGGAGAAGAGAAGGGGGAGCCCTGGGGTCAGCGCTGTGCTGGTGGAATGGAGGAAGGATAAACCTGGCGCCACTTTGCCAATTTCTCCATGAGAAAACGAATATAATGCAGTAGAGGAAATATGCAGGAAACTAACACCTTCCGTACCAGGCGTTTGGAAGCATCCCACAAATCTGTAATTGGCGCTCCATTGTGGACTGTGTAATTCCCTGCCTTCCCTTGCAGAAATCTTTTGATGGAAAGATACCACGGTCGGGACTCTGACAGCAAACCACTGTATTGCGCTGTGCTGCGAGGAGTTCAGAAAGCTCTTCCTCTGCAGCTCTGTACCTGGGCCGTAGGACAGATGCTGCTGCTGCTGCTGGAGTAGATCTGGATTCCTGATCCCGGCTGGCAGCCTCCGTTCCTTCTGTGCCCAACCTTCCCCCAAGAAGGTGCCGCCGTGAACTTGCCTCTGTGCTTTTCCTTGGCCGCTGTGAGAGAGCAGGAGTCCAGAGTACTGCAATAGCTGAAATACTTAATGCAGTCTTGTACTTGAGTAGACTTGCACCGGTGTTGAATTTGTTCCAGCCTCTCCATATTTTTAGATGTTGTAGCGTGAAATTTCACACCGCCCAGGCCGTGGCTGCGGGGCAGCAGTGCTCGCGTGGCCGGGGTCCCCAGCTCGCACAGGACTGACGGCGTGAGTACAGGCTGCGACTCTGCATCCCTTCTGTTCTCGTTATTTAATGAAACATGTTAACTGTCAGAGCTTTGTTCTTCAGAGTAAATTTTGACACGGTCTGTACAGTTATTTATAAATTTCAAGTACAAAGGGGAATAGTTCCCCGTGTAATGAGAAGCTTCGCAAGTACCCGCCGTCCTGGGCAGTATCTGTATGAACAAAGAGTGGAGAAATTGAAGTCCAAGCGCTGCTGATGGTGAGTGATTCCGAGTAAATTGGTATAATAAACTGAAAGGAGAACACAGCACTTAGAATGACATTTTTAGCTTTGTTCATGTGTTTCTGGGTAAAGAGGATTTTTTTAATGATGCGATTTCTTTCTCAATTGGACTCAGAAGAGCAGTTTTACACAGAGAAGGAATAACGTGAAGGTTACACAATTTTGCAGTAGATGTAAAAACTTTGTAGAGCTATGGCAGGGGAATGAAATTTCAGGGCTGTGACTGGGTAACTGATATTATTAGATATGATTCAAGATGAACACTGTACCCAGTTTACCTCATTTGATTTAACTGCATCCTCTTTAATGAACTAGAAACATAAAATGACCAGATATTCACTTGGGGATATTTTTGTCTAAATCATTAAAAAGTATTCCTCTAACCCCTAAAGTTGCTTTGATTATTTCCGTTTAACTGAGAGTTTAAAAAGTCCCACAGTCTCAGATACAGCTTGACAATTTTGGTTGCTTTGATTTTACTCCATCGCCCCAGGTCCGTACGCAGAGTGAGGGGTCCTGGTCTGCCTCGCGTAACCGCTGCCCCGCTGGTGGAGCTGTGGTCGCTGCTGCTGCTTCCATCAAACCCTTTCCTGCACATTGGACACACACACACACAAAGGGTCATTTTTATTGAGACTTTAAAAAAAAAAAAAAGGTTTTCTAACATGAAGTACTGGTGGTTTATCAACAGAGGGGAAATAGCGTGTCTGACTTCACTGTGAAGAGCATCACCCCAGGCTGTTCTCCACGCATTCCCTCCGTGGTGAGTTCATGATTGCTGCAGCGTGCTTTCGAGACAGGAATGAATGTCACTTTTCTTAAAAAACAGTCAAACCTCAGACAAAAAAAACCAAAGGCACGCTGTCCCCTGCCTGTTGCTGCGTTGATGAGGTGTTTGATCCAGTTGTTGCTGCTGCCTTACGTTGTTCCAGTAAACAAAATCATCATCCTTCTCTTCTATTCCCAGTCCTCCAGATTTAGCCTGGCTAGTTTCTGGAGTCTAATTCTTTTATAGCCAATTAAGGTTGTCTGACTTTACGGCGAATGAGCTGGTGTGATCTCTTTCATTTCTGTGATATGAAAAATCATTGGGGTTAGTGTATAAATTAAAAAGAATATTATATACATCGAAATGAAAAAGCTGAGTTTAAAGATACGTAGAAACTGCGTGAAAAAATCTGTTCCTCTTCTAAAATGACGTAACATTTCAGCAGTGCCATTATCATTTGAACAGAGTCGTTAATATGTGTAAGGCTGTATGTTTATCTGCCGTAGCTGGTCGAAAACTGAAGAAGTTGAAATCTTGAGGCTGATTGTTCAGGCGGAGCGTGGGGCGGGCCTGGTGGCTGCGTTCAAACCCCGGAGGATGAGGACTAGGGTTACGGCATTCTCACAGCGGCTCTGAAAATGGCTTCAAAGGTGTTTGAACACGCCGGTTTGTGTGTGCAGGAAATGATAAACGCGTGTGGAAATACGTGCTCTTATCTACAGGTTTGAATTTTAATGGAATTTTGTCGGTTCCTTTTTGAGCTTCCCCATTCTTAGAACTCAGCATGGTGATCAAAGAGGAGGAATATGGATATGAAAGTAAAAAATGATTTCTAATCCCATGTTTTGCTGTGCATTTTACCTTGGATACGTTACGGTGTGTCTGCAATAGCCAATACTGCTGACAACTTTACTTCCCTTGGAAAATACATTGAAGTCTCAAGCTGAAAACTATCTATAAATGTAAAATATTTCCATTATGGTCCTAATGGTGGTATTTAATTAAGTTCTTACTCATTAATAGAATTATAAAACTTTATTCTGCTTTTCGTATATTTATCATACCTGTCTTTTTGACGTCAGACAGTATTTTGAGTTTTCATAGGGATTTGAAACTTTAGAGTTGGAGCAGGCTGTGCAGGTCGTGAAAAGGACTGTGACAAAGAATTGAGTGAGTTAATTATCTTCCCAAATTGTCCGTTTGGAATGTAGGAAGATGTTAGGTCACGTTACTTGTTTTTTTTGCTTCTGGCATAACTGACTGATAGATTTCAGAACACGGTTAAAAGGGGTTAATATATTTCACGCTTTCAGTTCGATGAAGCCAGGGCCTGGAGCTGCCGTTTGCCGCTGTACCCGCTGCTCTCTGCAATACGGTTTTCCTTCTCCTTTTCAGTAACCCTTTGGGAGAGGGGTGGGTGCCACCCTTTTGGCACGTGTGAATAAATGTTACTGCACATTCTTCACATTTCCCTCCGCAGTCTTTCACGTGTTTGGACTTGGGTACAGCTGAGAAATGAAGATGTAAAAAGAAATGCTAGAATTCTGTGTTTGTGGCGTTTCCATTGTATCCAGCTTCCATAGGCATATAAATTAATATATTTAATTATATATACTCATTACAACAGCCGGCTCCTGAAACTGAGCTCACAGTCAGTTAGTCTAAATGTCTGCACGACCATGTCATTACAGGTGTTAAGCGCTGAGCATCCTCCTGACATTAGTGCTTTGAAAAGCGTCGATACCTGCAGCCTGTTAAACGGGCAGGCTTTTGATAGCAGACCACTGCTTTTACAGACCTGCGTCAGGGGCTAACCCATTTGTTTTGGGTTCAACGGTTCATGTGTTGCAGCTGACGGACACGTATTCCGTGCCGCAAGGAGCCCGCCTGCTTCTTTATACATGCAGCCTGGTGAATGTGTGTCATTAAGGAACGTGGCTTTTTTAATCGCAGTTGCTGACTAGCGTGTGCTCACCAGTTTCTGAACAGTATGTGTTCCTTCTGTAGTTTATGCAAAATATTAATGAAAAAACGGATAACCCAATCAACGCATGGATAGCAAACCAGGAGACGTAACCTATGTGCTTAGGTTTGTGAGAAGGGGAAGAACGGCTGGAGTTCAGGGCAGTAATTTAAGAACTGGAAGACCTAGGAAACAAAAAGGAGAACATAGGAAGATCTGGGAAGACCTATAAGGAAGCTCATAGGCTTCCTCTAAGTTTTCTATGTTACTTGGCTTTCTGTTGTAAACTGTGGTGCTTAGGTACCTAAAGAAGGCGGTGAGCTGGGATCTGTGTGTCTGCGTTGCCCTCCAGCCGGCAGAAGGATGCTGCCGGGACCGCGCTGCCCGGTGCCGGGACAGCAGTACCTCCTGCCCCGGCACGTCTTCGGCAGCAGCCAAGGCAGCGGGGTCCTTGATTTGGGAAAGCCATTGTCACCTGCCTGCTGTGACGGCTCTGAAAATCACTTCTCAAAGATACAGGGGTATCCCGTTCCTTGCTATTATAAGAATCACCATACTTACTGGTCAAAGCAGTGTATCGCGCCTGATACGCCTTGCTTATGCCTTAAATTCTCAATTGACCCAATTAACCTAATTAGCCATGTTTGAGGGCGGGCAAAAACATGGGAGTCTTACAGAATTGAAGTATACCTTATAACGTCCTGCCAGCTTAAATACAATCAGAATAATACATGTTTTCTACAAAGAATGTCAGTACCAAATCCATTTAACGTCTTGGCAGAGCAGTGTGTCCAGCAGCACGGCCATTACCATGATTCCATTCAGCTTAATAGATGCAAACCAGGCAGTTTCAGTAAATTGCAGCAGTAAAACTTTTGTTCCAGCAGCCAAGTTAATCATTTGACTCGTCGTCGGAGTGACTGTGTGTTTCCATGACAATGGGATGGGTTTATGATTGACACACGTACAACTAAAATCTGCCCTTCAAAGCTGTAAATCGCAGAGACCGGTGAAAGCTCAGTCATTTTCTGAAAGAACTTTGCGTGCAAAGAATGTTAGATTGGGACTGCCACCGGCAAAGGTATTACAAGTTGTAGGTCTCAACACCAGTGAACACAAGCAGAGTAATATTAAGATTTATTGTGGCCTTGGCCTTAGATTTTGATCCCACCTAAATGTGAACTTTTATTCGCGTATTGATTTAAACCTCCCTGGGGTTGGTTTTTTTAATTAGCATCTAGAGTGAAATTATGTAGCTCTTGGACAGTCTAATTTCCCATTGCCTCCATATAGAACCGTGCGTGGTTAACAGCTGGAGAGGCTATTAGGTTTAAGAATAAGGTTATGCATATACCGACTCTAAGAAAATATATGCTATAGCTTTACGAAAAATTTACACAAATTTATGGACATTTTTGTGGACAATTAAATTTTATTTAATAACATAGAATTCATTTTATGTTATTAAAACGCTGGTACTATTAATCAAAGTCTGTTAATAGCAGGGTTTCAGTGGAGAGTGTATTTGCTTCTGTGCTTTCTTTTAGCGTCTGGGTGGCCTCTGGACACAGGGACAACTCCATCTCCCTTTCTAAGGGACCCAAAAAGGGAGTCTTAGATGAGGCCTAGAGGGAACAGCACTTTGGTTTGTTTTGTTGTGGAGGTGTATTAGCGTGACAGGAGCAGCTTAATACATAGAAGATTTGCAAATTTTTTTTCAGCCTACTCAGGGTGATTACATTTTTTTGACATCAAGTAAAATATTCTTTGTTCATTCATTACAATTATTCTAGCAGGTCGCAGACAAGTATATTTTTGTGCAATTTGGGAAGGCTGCTATGGTGTCATTATATCTGATACTATATTTATAGGATCCATTTCATTTCTGTATGTTTTGAGATCTGAGAAGCACCTACAGCCTGTGACACTCGTGACTGGAAATGAAAATCCCTTGCTGGTTCCCAAGGTACTTGTATGGAGTTCGGTTTTGTGGGTTTTTTCCCTAGTAAGTAACTAGTCAAGCTGAGGTTTTTTGAGGCCGGTATTTTTGGCCTCATCAATCCTTTGCTGCATTTTCTGTGCCGCAGAAACCAGAGAGGTCAGGGAATCGTTCGGGAGGGATCGTGTAATGAGAGAGGAGGAACGCGGCGCCTGCCCGCGATGCAGGGGCTCCTGGCCCCGGCGCGGGGCTGTCACGGCCGGCATGTCTGCAGTTCCTTCTCTGCTTGCTTTAATAGGCGTGCGCTCAGATTAAACGAGCAGATGTGCAGCCACATTCTGTCTCCTAAATCCGAAGATTACAAATATTTAAGATGCAAATAAGAGTCGTGTGGTAGAGTTATTGCTTCTGTATTTTTCCCGGTTAGGACTGTTCATCCGTTTTGCCACACCTGGTGCTGGTTCAGGGGACGCGGTCCAGGCTGGCAGAGCCAAAATGAGATCTGCCAGCTTTTTTCCTGCGCTGGGGTTTCCCACGTCGCAAAAGGAGAAAGGTTATGTGGAACTGAAAAACTGATTCAACAGGTACCTCAAATGTATACTGATAAGTACATAAATTTCAAAAGCAGTGTGCTTCCACACTTACTCATTTTACCAGGAATGTGTGTTAATCTACTATCAACGCGAGCAGCAGGAGCTATAGCGCGGTGTAAATATATGTGAATTGTTTCCCTCTTTATTTCTCTTCTGTTAATTCCCTATTCCCTTTCCTGACCAAGCGGTAGCTCTGCAGGACAGACTCGGTGTGTGCTTTCTCCCCCGTTAACCTCATTTTCCTTGTTGCCCTGCTTGCGTGTATGTTTTTTCTGCTTGTTTTTCGTCTGCCTGGCCACAAAGAAAGTTCTCTGCAGTCACTAAATCAGGTGTCAAAAATAGTAATTCATATTAATTAGTCCATTGCTACTTCATACCTTCTAATACTTATCCAGGCGAGTTATCCCAGCGCACGCTGAGGGCTGAATAGGGAGTTGGGGCGCTGCTGAATCTCTGCTTCAGCTCCAGACACACTTTGGTTCTCGCTTGACGCTTGTGCCTCTGTTTGGGGTGGGAATGTGGGTCCCCGGAGCCCCTTCCCCGCCACTGTCCCTCCGTTCTTCCCGTCACACCTCTGCGTGGTGTCAGCACGTTTCATTGCAGGGATTCCCAGCGTGTGCTCCGGTACCACCAGTATTTAGTCGGTTAATTTGGCCTTTCGGAGGCGTCTTTGGCCTCTTGTTTGTGTCCCCACTGGTAACGAAGCCGCGGTTGGGACCCTGTGAGCTCAGGCTGTCGCTGAATGAGATTCACCAGTTTATTGTAATTGCCAGATCTCTAGTGTCTGAGCCTGCAGGTTTTAAAAATCAGGCAACTATCGAAAGAAATCTGTGGGAGTTTTGGGTTTTGGGGTTTTTTTTGTGGTTGTTGTTTTTTTTTAAATACTGGCTGTTGTACGCCCAGAATCCTACCACACTTTCTTGTTTAGGTTTTCTCTAGCCACATCCCAGCCCAGTATTTCTTAGAAAAAGCAACAAGAAGTTGCTTGAAATTAGCAAGATGTCAGAGTTTTAGGAATATGATTCAATTTAGTCTCCCTTCATTTGCCTTAAAGATAAATATAAAACCATGTGGGTCTAAGAAATTGTTTCACCTTTTGTGCAGTAGAATTGTAGGAACCTTCCTATATCAGAAGAGCTGCAGTAGTCCGGGAAAGAGAGATGAGAAGTCACCGTAAAAAAGGAAACAGTATGGCAAAGCAAATAATTCTGCTTCAGCGTCTGGATAACTAAATTCCTCCCACTTTCACGTTGTAATCCTTTTAAAAGAAGAGGCTGAACTCATTTTTAGTGTCTAAAGACCAGATTAAACCCAAAAAACTGTTATGATTCTGCGGTCCTTAAACTTAGGAATGGAAAGCTCGAGGAAGCAAGCTACATTTATAAATCTCTGTATTTACCATGCGGCAATTAACATAAGATTATAGGTACTTACATAAGCTTTGGCGAGTGTGGCAGCACCTCCTGCTGGAAGCTGGTGTCGCACAGTTACAGGCTGCTCCTGTTTGTCCTGGGGACTGAAAAAACCGGCCAAGTATTTGATGAAGTTGGTGTATCTATAAATAGCCGGAGCAATACGACTGCCTGGTAGCCTGAGGGGGGTAAAATGCCGCGTGCGGTTTGTAAGAGTTCTAGGACTGGAATACAAATATCCTCCGTGTTTCCTTCTTCAGAAAGCCGTCGGCTTTGCGTGCGGATTCCCGGTTTGCCAGGAAAGGTTACTGACACCTGCCAGGGATTGGTTTCTTCTACTCTTAGATGTTCTTCCTAGCCATCTCTTCTGCATTCACAGAGCACCTATTTATATTCTATGCTATTTATATCTTTTCCTGGCAATTGTTTTTCATTTGAGATTGCTACAGTACTTCACCTTTAATTTTCACCTTGCTTTATTGAAGCAGTTTGTATTAGTGATCTTAATCTGTGCTAACGTCGCGCTGGTTTGGGTGCGTGACGGAGTAGAGATCCCACTTTCGCTCTTCATCTGAACTTTTCCCTTCAGGTCATCATTAATAAATAGAACTTAGTAAATTAGTTTTCAACAAAGACAAATGGAAACATTTTTAGGCAATTAAATAGAATATACATAATTGTAGTGCGAGTCAAACAGACGCGCTGCAGTCTTTCCCTGTCACCCAGGTGACACATTTTACATCCCAGCAGTTTCCACTAGCCAAAACCTCATTAGTAAAATCACTGCTTCTCTGGAACATAAAATGAAATTTAAAAAACGCCAGCACATCTGAAATAAGCTGGGTATTTGTACGTTTTGATTTCCTAACCATTTGCATGTGGTGTGTCAGTTTGGGAACGTGCATCTGCCGGCTCTGGAAGATGCGGGTGTCTCCTGCCGGCCCTGAGAGCGCTCGGCATTCCACAGGTTCCACTTGTGTCAAACGAGTTTTCAGTGTTCTAATTTAA